>JAXIVJ010016077.1:17500-29884 GCA_036785665.1 Chirona hameri
TATCTCTATATATCTCTATATATCTCTATATATCTCTATATATCTCTATATATCTCTATATATCTCTATATATCTCTATATATCTCTATATATCTCTATATATCTCTATATATCTCTATATATCTCTATATATCTCTATATATCCTCTATATATCTCTATATATCTCTATATATCTCTATATTTCTCTATATATCTCTATATATCTCTATATATCTCTAATATCTCTATATATCTCTATATATCTCTTATATATCTCTATATATCTCTAATATATCTCTTATATATCTCTATATATCTCTATATATCTCTATATATCCTCTATATATCTCTATATATCTCTATATATCTCTATATATCTCTATATATCTCTATATATCTCTATATATCTCTATATATCTCTATATATATATATTCTATATATATCTATATATATCTATATATATCTATATATATCTATATATATCTATATATATCTATATATATCTATATATATCTATATATATCTAGTATATATCTATAATAATATCTATATATATCTATATATATCTATATATATCTATATATATCTATATATATCTATATATATCTATATATATCTTATATATATATATATCTATATATATCTATATATATCTATATATATCAATATATATCTATATATATATATATATATATATATATATATATATATATATATTATATATATTATATATATATCCTGTGACTGTAACCTGTGACTGTGCAGTGCCTAGCGGAACCGGCGACGTGCTTTCTGTGACTGCAATGGAGGCCGATGCTGCAACCAGTGCCGAGGAGCGTCATTCTGTGAGCGAATTGGTCCGTAACAACAGCGACAACCCGAGCGAAGGTCTCGGAAAACGAGACCGATCTGAGTCAGGAGACGCTGCCACAGCTGGCAAGCGCGGCGCACGTGAGCGCAACACGGAGCCGGGCCGCAGCCCGCCACCTCGCAGCAACCTCAAGGAATACCTCGACACTGCCATCGATAAACTTGAAGAGCGCATAAGTGCATCCATCTCGAGACCTTCATGAGTTCCGGGAGTGTATCTCCTCCGAGCTCAGCACGCTGAACGAGCGGGTAAGAGACTTTGAGCGTCACGTTGAAGAAAGGACAACGAGGTGACGGAGTTGAGCAGCGAGTTAGTAGCGGCGCAGGAGATCAAGAACCTTCAAGAGAAAACTGAGAAGGCCAACACGAACTCCCCGCATTCCGTGCCTGATCCTGTCAGTGGTCGCGCCATGGCCCGCCGAGCACCACGCCTGGGTGCGCCCCTGCCGCCGACCGGCCGCGCCATGCCCCTGGGGCGCGGCCTCCGTTGACGCGGCTGGTCAGGTGGAGCCAGCTGACGCGCGGGCTGGAATCAGTGGTGCGCGGGGAGGCGGGGCTTCGGGGTGCGCGGTCGGTGGGCAGAGTTCTTGGGAGGCAGAGGACGTGAACAAGCTCGTCAATGACGGAGCTTGTTCGTCATCGACGCTGTCCGGGGCCCGGCTGCCCGGGCTGGAAGTCACTGGCGATGACATCGACAGAGCGCACCGTCTCCCGGGACCCAACAGCCGCGTTATCGTCCGCTTCGTGCGCTCCGGATCGGGCAGTGTGCGGGACCAGCTGATGACGCGCCGACTGGAACTTAGAGGGCGGGATGATCTCTTCATCATTGAGAGTCTAACGGCACTCAAGGGCAACTACCGCCCTCTCCTGGAGGGTGAAGAAGACGAAGACAATCTACACAGTATAAACAAGGTGGGTGCATGTTTACTATAAGGCGGAAAGTTCGGTACAAGTTCGCGCATCGATTCAGTTGACAGACTGCGTGAACTGCGCCTTCCAGTTAAAGGATGAGTCATTGGCAGATACATGTTGGTAGATTTTGTTGGGCTATTTTGCTACCTGTTCTTACATCCTCTTCTTCATCGTATATAGCTATAGATTCACCGACTTTAGTTTGCATCTCTTGGTTGCAACGCAAGAAGTGTTAATCATTCAGTTTGAGAACATTATCTTTTATTTGTGTATTCCACATATGTTTGCGTCTTGTCTTCTCTTCGCTTTCTTGGTTCTGGTTTCGTCTGTGTACAGTTTTCTTACGCGAGGAGAATGCCCCTGAGTACTATACCCGGTGGTCGGTGGCAGTGGCCGGGTGGCGGGTGGCGGGTGGCTGGCGGCGGTGGCGGTGGGCGCTGCAGCGGTGGCGGTGGCGCCTGCGGCCGGTGGCAGTGGCGGTGGCGGTGGCGGTGGCTGCGGTTGCGCTGGTGGTGGTGGAGGCTGAACTCGCCACCTCGCATATAAACAAGGTGAATCGGTCAGCTCTCCGACCCGGCGCCTGTTGGCGCGGCTGCTGGTGGGTTACATTCGCAGCATCTTCCATTCCTATTTCCTTTTTCCAAGAAGTAAACATGGCCGTGCCGCACACGTTCATGCACCACACGTAGTACATCATCTTCACGTGCGCTCATGAAAACACTTCCTTTCTCAATGTCAAATATCAACCCCGAAAATACAAATGTATTTATACAAGACTTTTTGGAAAAAATGTCCTCGTGACCGTTCGTGACCTTTGGGGCCTAAACTATTGACATGAGCTTACATTTGAGTACTGTTATGTCGATTTTAATTTGCATGAACTTTCGATTGTTTTTTTTTTCTAGTTCTTACTAGGTTTCATAGTTCCGACATACGTGGGGGGTTTCTGAGCAAAGTCCTTTCACTTGGAAAAAATGTGACCTTTGATGACTTCTGGGACCTCAATATTGACCTGAGTCAAATAATACCCGAAGTATCTTCGAATGGCCTTGTAGAGAGCTTTCGAATGCTATTTTCAGCGTCTTGCTAGCCTTTTAGTGTTTGAGTTAGAGGGGGGATCCCAATGGGAGTTTGCACGCTGATCATGCCGGCTAGCAAAAAGTCATGTACCGTTGACGTCACGGCCAATCAGAGGCTGGTATTAGAATGGAGCACCCTACTCGCGTAATGCTGAGGTGCCGGAGTGAGCCCCTGCCTGTAACCATCTCCTCTCCCCCGCTCAGCACGGTTTCGTCCTCGACATTCAACCGAAACCGCGCTGACGACGGTCACCGATCACATCCTCAGCGCTACCGACAGCGGCGAAATATCACTTTTATGGCTTGATCGACTTAAGCAAAATGTTTCGACCGTGATAAACCACGGCATTCTGCTTCGCAAAATGTTGTAACTTTACCGTATCGGCACCACCCTGGTTCAGCGCGTACCTCCCGTGGCCACCAGAGTGGAGCTCAAGGACGGCGCTGGTCGTACGCGGACTTGGCGGCCGCTCGCCAAGGACGGCGCTGGTCTCTGGAGCTCAAGGACGGCACTGGTCGTACGCGGACTTGGCGGCCGCTCGCTCAAGGAACCGGCGCTGGTCCGTACGCGGGACTTGGCGGCCGCTCGCTCAAAGGACGGCGCTGGTTGTACGCGGACTTGGCGGCCGCTCGCCAAGGACGGCGCTGGTCGTACGCGGACTTGGCGGCCGCTCGCCAAGGACGGCGCTGGTAGTACGCGGACTTGGCGGCCGCTCGCCAAGGACGGCGCTGGTCGTACGCGGACTTTGCGGCCGCTCGCTCAAGGACGGCGCTGGTCGTACGCGGACTTGGCGGCCGCTCGCTCAGGGGACGGCGCTGGTCGTACGCCGGACTTGGCGGCCGCTCGCTCAAGGACGGCGCTGGTCGTACGCGGACTTGGCGTCCGCCTCGCTCAAGGACGGCGCTGGTCGTACGCGGACTTGGCGGCCGCTCGCCAAGGACGGCGCTGGGTCGTACGCGGACTTGGCGGCCGCTCGCTCAAGGACGGCGCTGTCGTACGCGGACTTGGCGGCCGCTCGGCTCAAGGACGGCGCTGTGTTGACGCGGACTTGGCGGGCCGCTCGCTCAAGGACGGCCGCTGGTCGTACGCGACTTGGCGGCCGCTCGCCCAAGGACGGCGCTGGTCGTACGCGGACTTGGCGGCCCGCTCGCCAAGGGACGGCGCCTGGTCGTACGCGGACTTGGCGGCCGCTCGCTCAAGGACGGCCGCTGGTTGTACGCGGACTTGGCGGCCGCCTCGCCAAGGACGGCGCTGGTCGTACGCGGACTTGGCGGGCCTCCTCAAGACGGCCGACTATCCAGAGTTTCCAGCAGAATACAGCCGTCCGGCAGACAATAGCCGGCATTGCAAGGCAGCCAGCCGAATCCTCCCTCTCATGACGGCGACTATCCAGAGTTTCCAGCAGAATACAGCCGTCCGGCAGACAATAGCCGGCATTGTAGGCAGCCAGCCGAATCTTTACGGTTGTGCACTCATTTGGGGGCACTAAATTGTTCTTACCCACCAGGATGTGCGGTCTAAGTGAAAAGGGTTGGTCGGATGGTGACTCGACACTGATTTGTTTTTGCTTGTTGCTCCAAGCACGTATGCGTCATGCACTTCCCTGTGGATCGGCCGTAACCTTGTAAACTTTGTCTCCAAAGTCTTGGTAGTCATCTGTATTTCATTTGTATTTCACTTGCAGCAACTTCCACATCATTACAGTGCTGTCGCAATGAGTGATATAATATAAATTCAAACTTAAAAATGATCCTACGACATAACAGAATGAGCGACAATAATGAGCGACTTCAAAAGACAGAACAGTAGTTAAAATATCAGGCCGAAATTATAAACATATGACAACAGTAAGAAATCACGGCTCGGTTCTCGTCAGCCACAGGCGCCAAGTTCAACAAGCCGTGACTAACTTAAGAAATACAATTAAGTAAACAATTAGGATGGTGAGGATGAGTGACGATGCCTTCGTGGTTCGTAAATCGTTTCGCTCTCACTTTAGCATTTTCCATCCCGGATTTAAATTGAGTTTGCTCTTGAAATGGAACCACGTATCTTCACTTAGCGTACTAGACTACTTCACAGTTGCTTGTGTACGCGAAAGTTTTGTACGCGAAAGTTTTCATTATTTAGTATATTCATCACATCGATATATCAATCCGGCCCTTCAGTCTTCATCGATATATCATTCAGGATTCAGGCTTCAGGATTGCTCCTGGTTGGAGTACTTTGGCAAGCAGTTTTTTTTCAACGTTGGAGACTCTCCGTACCACAGTCACGTTCCCGCGTAAGAAAAATTGTTTGTGATTGACGGCAGGCAGGCCATCATTCGGTGCACGCTGAAGCAACTCCCGATTGTTTCTTAGTTGAATTTCAGATGACGTTTTAGCACAACCGCCACCCTCATGGCGCGGTTTGCGAAATCGCACATGTTGGGTTGGGACTTGGAAGGTCCCAAGATCAAGTCTAACCTTTGGCACTCTTGCACTCGACTGACTCCTGCCCGGTAATACAACATTTAAGCAAACTTTATGTTTCGGTTTTCGGGATTCTGTCAGACTTTGTAAATGTTTAATGCTCTGATTTTCTACTTGTGACGGGCCAAACACCAAGAAGAAACCCTGACCAGGGGGTCAATCACAACAGAACAACTTTACATTCATGCTGAACAAAATATGTACAGGTGACACGTGTTCCGTCAACAAGATGTAGAGCCATTGCTGATGGGTAGGAGTACTTCTGGTGGCGGGGAGAGTTGTCCGTTGTAGGGACGAGGTACGAGGATGCTGAAGGGACTGCAGGGAAGGTGTTGTCCGTTGTAGGGACGAGGTTATGAGGATGGTTGTAGAGACTGCAGGGAAGGTGTTGTCCGTTGTAGGGACGAGGTACGAGGATGCTGAAGGGGACTGCAGGGAAGGTGTTGTCCGTTGTAGGGACGAGGTACGAGGATGGCTGAATGGACTGCAGGGAAGGTGTTGTCCGTTGTAGGGACGAGGTATGAGGATGTTGTAGAGGACTGCAGGGAAGGTGTTGCCCGTTGTAGGGACGAGGTACGAGGATGCTGAAGGGACCCTGCAGGGAAGGTGTTGTCCCGTTGTAGGGACGAGGTATGAGGATGTTGTAGAGACTGCAGGAGTTGTTGTCCGTTGTAGGACGAGGTACGAGGATGCTGAAGGGACTGCAGGGGAAGGTGTTGTCCGTTGTAGGGACGAGGTACGAGGATGCTGAAGGGACTGCAGGGAAGGTGTTGTCCGTTGTAGGGACGAGGTATGAGGATGTTGTAGGGGACTGCAGGGACGGTGTTGTCCGTTGTAGGGGACGTTGGACGAGGATGCTGTATGGACTGCAGGGACGGTGTTGTCCGTTGTAGGGACGAGGTACGAGGATGCTGTAGGAACTGCAGGGAAGGTGTTGTCCGTTGAAGGGACGAGGTCACGAGATGCTGTAGGGATTGCAGGAAGGTGTTGTCCGTTGTAGGGACGAGGTATGAGGATGTTGTAGGGGACTGCAGGGACGGTGTTGTCCGTTGTAGGGACGTTGGACGAGGATGCTGTAGGGGACTGCAGGGACGGTGTTGTCCGTCGTAGGACGAGGTACGAGATGCTGTAGGGACTGCAGGGAAGGTGTGTCCGTTGTAGGGACGAGGTATGAGGATGATGTTAAGGACTGCAGGGACAGTGTTGTCCGTTGTAGGGACGGGGTACGAGGATGTTGTAGAGACTGCAGGGAAGGTGTTGTCCGTTGTAGGGACGTTGGACGAGGATGCTGTAGGACTGCAGGGGACGGTGTTGTCCGTTGTGGGGACGAGGTATGAGGATGCTGTAGGGACTGCAGGGAAGGTGTTGTCCCGTTGTGGGGACGAGGTATGAGGATGCTGTAGGAGACTGCAGGGAAGGTGTTGGCCGTTGTGGGGGACGTTGGACGACATCACGTGACTCACGGTGTGCGGCCGCCGACGGACGATGACGGATCTGCGGACCGTCCCGCCTGCCGACGACCGCCCCCCGCCGCGGCACGACTGGCTAATTAGAGACGACCCAGCTGCAGGTGCAATCACGACCCGCCCAACTTCCCACGGCTGTAGCACAGGGCGCACACTGGGAACCCATCAGACTGACGGGTTGAGGAGCCACCGCAACGCAGGAAAACAGCAGGGACAACATCAAAAGTAGTTACCTGACAGGTCATCGATTTGAAACAGGATGAAAACGACCGCTGCAGGCTGATGGTGAGTTCATTGATGCAGTGGCTGCGAAGAAATTGCTCTCTGTGTGTTTTGTTCTGCGTTCACTGTTCTGTGTTGCCCGTCTAATGCAGTGGCTGCGAAGAATTGCTCTCTGTAGTGTTTTGTTCTGCGTTCACTGTTCTGTGTTGCCCGTCTAATGCAGTGGCTGCGGAAGAAATGCTCTCTGTAGTTTTTGGTTTCTGCGTTCAACTGTTCTGATGTTGCCCGTCTAATGCAGTGGCTGCGAAGAAGTTGCTCTCTGGTAGTGTTTTGTTCCTGCGTTCATCGTTCTGTGTTGCCCCGTCTAATGTAAAAGATACAGGCTGCGAGGAATTGCTCTCTGTAGTGTTTTGTTCTGCGTTCACTGTTCTGTGTTGCCCGCTTCTAATGCAGTGGCTGCGAAGAATTGCTCTCTGTAGTGTTTTTGTCTCTGCGTTCACTTGTTCTGTGTTGCCCGTCTATGCAGGTGGCTGCGAGGAATTGGCTCCTCTGTAGTGTTATTGTTCTGCGTTCACTGTTCTTGTTTGCCCGTCAAAGCCAGTGGCTGCGAAAATTGCTCTCTGTAGTGTTTTGTTCTGCGTTCACTGTTCTGTGCTGCCCGTCTAATGCAGTGGCCTGCGAAGAATTGCTCTCTGTCAGTGTCTTGTTTCTGCGTTCACTGTTCTGTGTTGCCCGTCATGATTCAGTGGCTGCGAAGAATTGCCTCTCTGTAAGTGTTTTGTTCTGACGTTCACTGTTCTGTGTTGCCTCGTCTAATGCAGTGGCTGCGAAGAATTGCTCCTATGTAGTGTTTTGGTCTTGCGTTCACTGTCTGTGTTTGCCCGTCTAATGCAGTGGCTGCGAAGAATTGCTCTCTGTAGGTGTTTTGTTCTGCGTTCACTGTTCTGTGTTGCCCGTCTAATGCAGCTTAGCCTGCGAATGAATTGCTCTCCTGTAGTGTTTTGTTCTGCGTTCACTGTTTCGTGACTATTGCCCGTCTAATGCAGTGGCTGCGAAAAGAATTGCTCTCTGTAGTGTTTTGTTCTTGCGTTCACGTGTTCCTGTGTTGCCCGTCTAATGCAGTAGCTGCGAAAGGAATTGCTCTCTTAGTGTTTTGTTCTGCGTTCACTGTTTCTGTGTTGCGCCCGTCTAATGCAGTGCTGCGAAGAAATTGCTCTCTGTAAGTGTTTTGTTCTGCGTTCACTGTTCTGTGTTGCCCCGTCTAATGCACGTGGCTGCGAAAGAATTGCTCTCTGTAGTGTTTTGTTCTGCGTTCACTGTTCTGTGTTGCCCGTTCCTAATCGCAGTGGCCTGACGAAGAATTGCTCTCAGTAGTGTTTTGACTCTGCGGCATTCACTGTTCTGTGTTGCCCGTCTAATGCAGTGGCTGCGAAGAATTGCTCTCGGGTAGTGTTTTGTTCTGCGTTCACATGTTCTGTATGTTGCCCGTCCTAATGCAGTGGCCGCAGCCGTCGGCTCTACTTCTTTCCTCTTGCGCGTTAACTAGGCAACACCGCGTGTCCGTCGCCGCCTCGATAACGATCACACGCCTGTATCGCAATGTGCGGGGCTAGGTGCCGAACCAACACCGTGCAGCCCCCCCCCCCCCCCCCCCCCCGCTAGATAACGTTCGCTATTCTTGTAATCCGGATAATTCATAACAATATTAAAACGCTCCTTGGTATCAGTTTTGCCATGGCACTCCTGTTGTTCTCAAAACTTGATTTAATAGCCGTTTTCACGAAGGATTATTGCTCTGAAAAGTTTCTGAAAGATTCTTGAAAGTTATTGAAAAACGTGTACAACTTTTACATGCGATTTTTTGGCTAGAAGTGTCACTCATAATTTTGTTGTGTGGGTAAGATTAAAATATGTTGACAATTGTGGATTGGTGGTAATAAGAAAGATAAGTATTGATATAATCCCTTCCTGACACCCCAATTTGCAGGAAGATTCTGATCAATACTACTATAATACCTCCCGGGGCCGGGAAAAAAGTTTGTTAAAAGCCCGAGGTCAGCCTGACAAATAATGTGCACCGAGACCGTAGGGCGAGATGCAAAAATTTCAGATGACCGAGGACTTAAACAAACTGCCGGCCAAGGGAGGTATTTATTTAACCATATTGCCGTTTATGTATGCCATATGTTACCAATATGCCTTTTACAGATTGGATCTATTAAACTGAAGTATTAATCAGCCTGTTAGGATACGCACTGTGACATTTCGTATATCAAGGCCTTTTTATCTGCGTTTGGGTTTCCGAAAGTACAATAATAAAGACCCCCAAGAAAAGGAGGAAAACACTATAATAGGAGAAGAAGAAATTCTCATTGAATCTAGCGCGTATTCAGATACTCTAACTGTGAGGAAAAATAATGGAGCAACGGGATCAAACTACTTCAAGAACACTGCAAAGTAACAGAACAGTGTCAGATCTTCTGAGAATCTTCGTATGTTATTAGGCGTCAGATATCCGAATAATATGCGCGTCAATATGTATGTGTGTTGTATTTAATACAATAAATAGTTACGTATGTGACAGTGCAACAATGTTCTAAGGCGAGTCACAGGGTTTATTCGACAAATTCCAGTAATCATAAATAATAGCAATCATATGATTGGTGATTTGGCACTTCCGCTCTGGAATATTCTGTTAAAATAATTGTCTGGGGAAACTAAAAATGCACCTGGCCAAATCGTTCTCCCAGATACCTTCAACACTAGGCCGCAGCGGGGCGAAAGCATTTCCCAGAAAGCACGTGTATAATGTGAAGGATATCTCGGCATATGGTACTATATGGACTATATTATACCACAAAACCGCAATTTTTTCAACATATTTCTATTCTTACCAACATTATTAACAAATAATGAGGGACATTTCTAGGCCAAAAATCGCATGTAAACAAGTTGTGTAGTTTTCAAACTTTCTCAGAATCTTTCAGAAACTTTCAGCGCAATAATCTTTCGTGAAAACGCTAATGTCTCAAAGTTTAACCATTACATGTCTCCCCTATATTTATCTTGAATATTTTTTAACCCGTTTATTGAGAGACATGATAATAATCATTGATTGCTAACCTAACTTCTTCATTCTGTATATTGCCAACAAGATTAGTTTTAGTAAACAAACATAGGAAAAGCTTTCGGCTTGCGCCTTCATCAGGCCCATGGCTGATGAAGGCGCAAGCAAAAAAAAAAGATATAGAAAAAAAAAAAAAAGAAAAAAAAAAAAAAAAAAAAAAAAATAGCTTCCTATCTTGTGTTTTATTTACTAAAAATCTTTTTGGCAATATGAGAGTTAGGTTAGCAATTCTGATTCCTTCTATTATCGCCAATTATCACATAGATTGGGGGATGATTATTGATTTTTCACACCTAAATCCTGAATGTTTTCAACTGTAACTTCTACTTCTTGATTCCTCGTATTTTTCTCTTCTAAACAAATCTGTGCTATCTCTTAAACTCACCACGTAAACTGCTGATTTGGAGAAACAGTCAATGTAGTTGATTCTACTGTTTGTTTTCTAATCAGAGGTTATCTTGTTATTGTTGGCTTAAGAACCATTCGCGCTGACTTTGCCCGTATAGTCGTGCCCCTATGGGAATTAAGTCGACTCACGTATGCTGAGCTGGATCATTCGTTACCTCCCCCACACACACACCACCCTTGTAGCGTATTACTTAATTGTATGCCTGCAGCGGAGGGGTGGCATGGCTAGGTTGAACGTCTCGACATCATTTGTGTGATGGATGGGGTGAGGGGAGAAACGCTGCCCGCTAAATTGAATGTGATGTTACAATGCAGAATGTTATGGAGCGTTATTACCATAATGGAGAGTGGTGACTGGCGATCGACGGCCAGTGCTGTGACTCGCTGTAAGGATTCGTGGAACCAGATTGTGTTTGTTTAGACTAAGACCTGTGAAAGATTCGGACAACAAAAATATGATCCAAAGTGATAAACCACAGTCTAATCCGACAAAATGTATAGGATTGTATTGATGGTACTGTGATATCTGTAAAGGTGTCAGGTCTTACTCAACGTTAGTCACATCGAGTGTGAAATACGGCACTATTTACGGCGTTGGTAAGACTGTAAAGGTGTCAGGTCTTACCACGTTAGTCACATCCAGGGATGGAGACCAATTACATTGTTAAATTCAGACTATAAGATTATATCAACCGCAATCGCCATGAGACATAAAAAGTAATGCAAAAGTTAATTAGCCCAGCGCAAACAGCCCGACGCTTCCCGGCCGGTATAGTTGGAGGAAAATTACAAGGCTTGGCTTGATATAATTAACCTGGACTAATAACAATAAAAAGCCAGGGATGATAATAGCCGCTGATTTTGAAGCGGCTTTCGAGTCAGTCGATTTGGGATTATTTAAGATTAGTCATTAGTGTGCTTAACTTTGGATTGGCCCAAAACTGAGAACATTAAGTAGGACCAAAATATTTTTTAAAATACTAAAAATCAATCACGTAAATCTACTAAACGGATATCTCGGCAAAAAAATACATCCTAGAGAACGTGGCATAAGGCAAGGAGAACCCTGCCTCAGGATACACTATTCAACATACGCAAGTTGCTGTATTAGGCTGAAACAAGTTGCGAAGTCTAATCAATTTACTGGAATACAATTAAATCAGAATCAAGAATAAGAATAAGTCAATAACGCTCGAAGATACAATTATATTGTAGGACGAGGGGAACTGAACGTTCAATCACAGGAGCAGTCAAGGAGCTAGTCACTTTCTCGCGAATCACTCTGGTTGAAAATAAACCGTGAAAAAATCCGCAGGTATGGGTCAGTTGGGGCATTAGCAGATCAGATTAGTATCATGAACATAGCATTCAATTTTGTGGATGAGCTGACAGTTCTGTGAATAAAAATAGACAGAAACGGTACAAATGTGACGGAACGTAATATGCTACTCAAATGCCTGCATTAAAAAATGAATTGAAACAGAGAAAAGGACGTAACCTTACACCATTGGTAAGAAATATGTATTAGTCAATGCTTTGTTACTATCTAAACATTGTACATTTATTTCATCGCAATTCCCTAACCCCTTCAAGTAAAATGTATAAAAGAACTAGAGAGGCTTCTTATTTGCATTCATTTGAGGTCATACAAAAGATAAGATAAAACGTGACTAAACTAGTACAAAGCCAATCGAAAGAGGGGGGTTTAAAACTGGTGCGAATAGTCACGTTTATCAAATGTATGAAATTGACGTGTTGAAACGATTGCATACATTCACGTGCCGACTGGACACTACTCGATTAAGGCTTTCAGAATCGATTGTTGCTAACGATCCCACAGCCGT
>JAXIVJ010016078.1:0-20000 GCA_036785665.1 Chirona hameri
GCTGCGTCATATTTGCCTCTTGTATTATTACTAAAGCGATGCTGTTTGGTTCTCGCCTAATTTGTTTGCCCTGTGGGAAATATGTTATATGTATTTGTATATCTCAGCTGTAATATGTAAAAGGGCCGGACCTAGACCATTGGCATCACCAGACATTTTAAGTTCGGGAAGCCATGTTTCTGGCAGACGTTTGCGTCCTAAGAAACGACTTTTACTAGGAATAAACACATCATATTTTGCCCAAAAATGAAGATTTTGTGTCGAGGCGAACTTCCGATTTCATCAGCCTGCTCCATTTTTCCGAACCTAAAATATCTATATGTATCGATGTCTAGGGGTTATCAGTTCCCAGGTTCCGGAAACACGTTGCCCCCTCCCCCTTGGCGACACCTATGCGCCACTGAAAATCAAACGCAGAACAAGTCGGCATAACCAGATTGTTCTGTTCTTTTATGGACGCCTGTTAGAGGGACAAGGGTTCCCCTTTTGGGTAAGGATTTGTGTTCATATCATTCATTTTGTTAAGCAAGGGAAATTTGATGGCGTAAAAGGTACCCAAAGACGAGAAAAGCTCAAATCCGAAAAAAATGAATAAGAGTGGTTCTCTCAAATAATTTTTTTTTCCAAAACAAATCAAAGAAGTTAGACAAGAGATGAGGTATAAGGGGCAAAGAAAAACGGCGACGCTTCGTGCCGCTGTTGTTCGTTATCTCTGAAAAACCTTGCGTATGCACAAACCAGAGGCGTAGGAACGTGGGGGACAGGGGCGGCGGAAGAGGGGGCAGGGGAGCAGCTCAAGAAGTTGGGGAGCAAATATATGGTGTTTGCCCCCCCCCCCCCATAAATGTGCAATGAGGGTCCCTCTTGAAATATTTATATTTATTTTTGACCGAAAAATAAATTGACCGAGGGCCCTCGAGGTGTCCTCGAACAGCCTGAGGGGACCCTCGGTCGGTCTTCGTCGTTCTCAGTGAGCTCTCGGTCAGCCTGAGGGAGCCCTCAGTCGGCCTGAGGGGCCTTCAGTCTCGGCCTGAAGGGGTCTTCAGTCGGCCTGAGGGGGTCTTCGGTGGACCTGAGGAAGACTTCGGTCGGTCTGAGTGGCCTTCGGTCGGCTCGAGGACGAGGGGGTCTTCCATCGGCCCGAGGGTGCACTCGGTCGCCAATTTACATCTCCCCCGCTCATGCTCAATAACAGGCGAAGGGGCCCTCAGTTTTCTTTAAATGGTCCCTGACGCTTCGGGGGCCCTGGAGATTGCTTTGCCATTTGCCCTCAGTTAGCTTTATGGTGAGCTCAGTCGGCCTCAGATGGCCCTCAGCCGGCCTGTGGGGCTCTCCAGCCGCGGTTCCAGGATTTCGGTGAAGGGGGGGGGGGGGGGAGGCGCAACATACACAAAGTTGTGCCTCTGCGGGCGCGGTTGGCGGACGATACATGGGAGCGACCCGGCTCAGGGGGGGGGGGGGGGGCGCCCTAGAGCCCCCTCCCCTAGATCCGCGCCTGCTATCAGTCAGCCGGAGGGGCCCACAGTCTGCCGGAGGGGGCTTTCGGTCGGCCTGAGGGGACACTCACTCGGCTTGAGTGGGCCCTCCCTCAGTCAGCCTTGGGGGGGGGGGGGGCTTGGCTCAGCCGGCCCAGGGCCCTCAGTCGGCCTGAGGGGGCCCTCAGTCTGCCTGAGAAGCCCTCGGTCGGTCTGAGGTGGCCTTCAGTCGGTCTGAGGGGCCTTGGTTGTCCTAGGTTAGTCCTCGGATGGCCTGAGGGGCCTTCAGTTAGCCTGAGGTGCCTTCGGTCTGAGGGGCCCTTAGCGGACTTGTAACGGCTCATTATTTTTAGTCGACTCAAGTCTGACTAAACAAAATAATGACCGTTAGCTGATGATGACCCTAAAAATAATACCCCCCCCCCCCCCCCCCCCCCCGGTCGCCGACTCAATTACAACCCCAACGAAAAACAAAAAGTTCCGCCTCTGGGTGGGTGTGGGTGTGGTGGGTGTGGGTGTGGTGGGTGTGGTGGGTGTGGTGGGTGTGGGTGTGGTGGGTGTGGTGGGTGTGGTGGGTGTGGGTGGGTGTGGGTGTGGTGGGTGTGGTGGGTGTGGTGGGTGTGGGTGTGGTGGGTGTTGGTATGGTGGGTGTGGGTGTGGTGGGTGTGGGTGTGGTGGGTGTAGGTGTGGTGGGTGTGGGCGTGGTGGGTGTGGGTGTGGTGGGTGTGGGTGTGGTGGGTGTGGGTGTGGTGGGTGTGGGTGTGGTGGGTGTGGGTGTGGTGGGTGTGGGTGTGGTGGGTGTGGGTGTGGTGGGTGTGGGTGTGGGTGTGGTGGGTGTTGTGGGTGTGGTGGGTGTGGTGGGTGTGGGTGTGATGGGTGTGGGTGTGGTGGGGTGTGGGTGTGGTGGGTGTGGGTGTGGTGGGTGTGGGTGTGGTGGGTGTGGGTGTGGTGGGTGTGGGTGTGGTGGGTGTGGGTGTGGTGGGTGTGGGTGTGGTGGGTGTGGGTGTGGTGGGTGTGGGTGTGGTGGGTGTGGGTGTGGTGGGTGTGGGTGTGGTGGGTGTGGGTTTGGTGGGTGTGGGTGTGGTGGGTGTGGGTGTGGTGGGTGTGGGTGTGGTGGGTGTGGGTGTGGTGGGTGTGGGTTTGGTGGGTGTGGGTGTGGTGGGTATGGGTGTGGTGGGTGTGGGTGTGGTGGGTGTGGGTGTGGTGGGTGTGGGTGTGGTGGGTGTGGGTGTGGTGGGTGTGGGTGTGGTGGATGTGGGTGTGGTGGTGTGGGTGTGGTGGGTGTGGGTGTGGTGGGTGTGGGTGTGGTGGGTGTGGGTGTGGTGGGTGTGGGTGTGGTGGGTGTGGGTGTGGTGGGTGTGGGTGTGGTGGGTGTGGGTGTGGTGGGTGTGGCTGTGGTGGGTGTGGGTGTGGTGGGTGTGGGTGTGGTGGGTGTGGGTGTGGTGGGTGTGGGTGTGGTGGGTGTGGGTGTGGTGGGTGTGGGTGTGGTGGGTGTGGGTGTGGTGGGTGTGGTGGGTGTGGGTGTGGTGGGTGTGGGTGTGGTGGGTGTGGTGGGTGTGGGTGTGGTGGGTGTGGGTGTGGTGGATGTGGGTGTGGTGGGTGTGGGTGTGGTGGGTGTGGGTGTGGTGGGTGTGGGTGTGGTGGGTGTGGGTGTGGTGGGTGTGGGTGTGGTGGGTGTGGGTGTGGTGGGTGTGGGTGTGGTGGGTGTGGGGGGTGGGTGGGGTGTGGGTGTGGTGGGTGTGGGTGTGGTGGGTGTGGGTTTGGTGGGTGTGGGTGTGGTGGGTATGGGTGTGGTGGGTGTGGGGTGTGGTGGGTGTGGGTGTGGTGGGTGTGGGTGTGGTGGGTGTGGGTGTGGTGGGTGTGGGTGTGGGTGGGTGTGGGTGTGGTGGGTGTGGGTGTGGTGGGTGTGGGTGTGGTGGGTGTGGGTGTGGTGGGTGTGGGTGTGGTGGGTGTGGGTGTGGTGGGTGTGGGTGTGGTGGGTGTGGGTGTGGTGGGTGTGGGTGTGGTGGGTGTGGGGTTGTGGGTGTGGGTGTGGTGGGTGTGGGTGTGGTGGGTGTGGGAGTGGTGGGTGTGGGTGTGGTGGGTGTGGGTGTGGTGGGTGTGGTGGGTGTGGGTGTGGTGGGTGTGGGTGTGGTGGGTGTGGGTGTGGTGGGTGTGGGTGTGGTGGGTGTGGGTGTGGTGGGTGTGGGTGTGGTGGGTGTGGGTGTGGTGGGTGTGGGTGTGGTGGGTGTGGGTGTGGTGGGTGTGGGTGTGGTGGGTGTGGGTGTGGTGGGTGTGGGTGTGGTGGGTGTGGGTGTGGTGGCTGTAGGTGTGGTGGGTGTGGGTGTGGTGGGTGTGGTGGGTGTGGGTGTGGTGAGTGTGGTGGGTGTGGTGGGTGTGGTGGGTGTGGTGGGTGTGGTGGGTGTGGTGGGTGTGGTGGGTGTGGTGGGTGTGGTGGGTGTGAGTGTGGTGGGTGTGGGTGTGGTGGGTGTGGGGTGTGGTGGGTGTGGGTGTGGTGGGTGCACATGCGGAACTTTATATACTTTTGGGGTTGTAGCTACAACTGCATCGTCAAAAATTACAACCCCAACATTGTCAGTGAATGCATGCCTAAGTAAATAAATACTGTGAACGGTACACAAAATCACCAAAGGATTTTCAATAACCATCATAACAAAATAATGCAAACATATATGAAGTATGAACACAGGAAAGAACAAACTTGAAATTGTTGGTAAAGTTTGTCATAAAATAACATTTAAAATCCAACAATAGGTACAACATATTATTTCCAAATTACTGAGAACGACTATGTAGGTACCCAGGGTTGTAGGATCATATTCAGTTGGGTCATAAACACTAAAGAACAACACTACTTATTGATAAAGTTTGAGGTAACTGTCCAATTTCAGACACACAAAATGGCAATAGGTATAGGTGTTTACATAAAAAAACATGAGCAAAGCAAGATTGAGTGTAGCATATTTCACATTGGGCTTAGTTCTGGATAAATGTCACACATTATAATGCACACTTACATGGTTCGCCAAAGGCATTACAATTTGAGTGTAAATATGTTGGTGAAATTGACACTTAATGAAGAACTTGACCAATATATAAATATTTTTGTGTCTGAAAGCATACCAACCATCCTAAACTGGAAAAAGAACAGAAATAATCAGATATAAATCAAACGAGTTTAAAATCATGATTATCACAACCTTCAATGTTTAGCCAGACAAACATTATTTTCACAAGATATACCTGGTCATTGTGTTGAAAAGTAGAGGGCCACATCAGTAAAAGTCATTTTAAAAGAAAATAGCCTAATCCAAGGCACCTAATCTTACATCAATAAAACCAAAACTTATCGAAAACAGCAGAAATATTGAAAAGCAATAGCACACATACGTCAATGCGACGGAAAAGATAAATGCGCATATTTTGACATAGCCGCGTCATATTTGCCTCTTGTATTATTACTAAAGCGATGCTGTTTGGTTCTCGCCTAATTTGTTTGCCCTGTGGGAAATATGTTATATGTATTTGTATATCTCAGCTGTAATATGTAAAAGGGCCGGACCTAGACCATTGGCATCAGCAGACATTTTAAGTTCGGGAGGCCATGTTTCTGGCAAACGTTTGCGTCCTAAGAAACGACTTTTACTAGGAATAAACACATCATATTTTGCCCAAAAATGAAGATTTTGTGTCGAGGCGAACCTCCGATTTCATCATCCTGCTCCATGTTTCCGAACCTAAAATATCTATTTGTATCGATGTCTAGGGGTTATCAGTCCCCAGGTTCCGGAAACACGTTGCCCCCTCCCCCTTGGCGACACCTATGCGCCACTGAAAATCAAACGCAGAACAAGTCGGCATAACCAGATTGTTCTGTTCTTTTATGGACGCCTGTTAGAGGGACAAGGGTTCCCCTTTTGGGTAAGGATTTGTGTTCATATCATTCATTTTGTTAAGCAAGGGAAATTTGATGGCGTAAAAGGTACCCAAAGACGAGAAAAGCTCAAATCCGAAAAAATGAATAAGAGTGGTTCTCTCAAATAATTTTTTTTCCAAAACAAATCAAAGAAGTTAGACAAGAGATGAGGTATAAGGGGCAAAGAAAAACGGCGACGCTTCGTGCCGCTGTTGTTCGTTATCTCTGAAAAACCTTGCGTATGCACAAACCAGAGGCGTAGGAACGTGGGGGACAGGGGCGGCGGAAGAGGGGGCAGGGGAGCAGCTCAAGAAGTTGGGGAGCAAATATATGGTGTTGCCCCCCCCCCCCCATAAATGTGCAATGAGGGTCCCTCTTGAAATATTTATATTTATTTTTGACCGAAAAATAAATTGACCGAGGTCCCTCGAGGTGTCCTCGAACAGCCTGAGGGGACCCTCGGTCGGTCTTCGTCGTTCTCAGTGAGCTCTCGGTCAGCCTGAGGGAGCCCTCAGTCGGCCTGAGGGGCCTTCAGTCTCGGCCTGAAGGGGTCTTCAGTCGGCCTGAGGGGGTCTTCGGTGGACCTGAGGAAGCCTTCGGTCGGTCTGAGTGGCCTTCGGTCGGCTCGAGGACGAGGGGGTCTTCCATCGGCCCGAGGGTGCACTCGGTCGCCAATTTACATCTCCCCCGCTCATGCTCAATAACAGGCGAAGGGGCCCTCAGTTTTCTTTAAATGGTCCCTGACGCTTCGAGGGCCCTGGAGATTGCTTTGCCATTTGCCCTCAGTCAGCTTTATGGTGAGCTCAGTCGGCCTCAGATGGCCCTCAGCCGGCCTGTGGGGCTCTCCAGCCGCGGTTCCAGGATTTCGGTGAAGGGGGGGGGGGAGGCGCAACATACACAAAGTTGTGCCCTGCGGGCGCGGTTGGCGGACGATACATGGGAGCGACCCGGCTCAGGGGGGGGGGGGGGGCGCCCTAGAGCCCCCCCCCCCCTAGATCCGCGCCTGCTATCAGTCAGCCGGAGGGGCCCACAGTCTGCCGGAGGGGGCTCTCGGTCGGCCTGAGGGGACACTCACTCGGCTTGAGTGGGCCCTCCCTCAGTCAGCCTTGGGGGGGGGGGGCTTGGCTCAGCCGGCCCAGGGCCCTCAGTCGGCCTGAGGGGGCCCTCAGTCTGCCTGAGAAGCCCTCGGTCGGTCTGAGGTGGCCTTCAGTCGGTCTGAGGGGCCTTGGTTGTCCTAGGTTAGTCCTCGGATGGCCTGAGGGGCCTTCAGTTAGCCTGAGGTGCCTTCGGTCTGAGGGGCCCTTAGCGGACTTGTAACGGCTCATTATTTTTAGTCGACTCAAGTCTGACTAAACAAAATAATGACCGTTAGCTGATGATGACCCTAAAAATAATACCCCCCCCCCCCCCCCCGGTCGCCGACTCAATTACAACCCCAACGAAAAACAAAAAGTTCCGCCTCTGGGTGGGTGTGGGTGTGGTGGGTGTGGGTGTGGTGGGTGTGGGTGTGGTGGGTGTGGGTGTGGTGGGTGTGGTGGGTGTGGTGGGTGTGGGTGTGGTGGGTGTGGTGGGTGTGGTGGGTGTGGGTGTGGTGGGTGTTGGTATGGTGGGTGTGGGTGTGGTGGGTGTGGGTGTGGTGGGTGTAGGTGTGGTGGGTGTGGGTGTGGTGGGTGTGGGTGTGGTGGGTGTGGGTGTGGTGGGTGTGGGTGTGGTGGGTGTGGGTGTGGTGGGTGTGGGTGTGGTGGGTGTGGGTGTGGTGGGTGTGGGTGTGGTGGGTGTGGGTGTGGTGGGTGTGGGTGTGGTGGGTGTGGGGTGTGGTGGGTGTGGGTGTGGTGGGTGTGGGTGTGGTGGGTGTGGGTGTGGTGGGTGTGGGTGTGGTGGGTGTGGGTGTGGTGGGTGTGGGTGTGGTGGGTGTGGGTGTGGTGGGTGTGGGTGTGGTGGGTGTGGGTGTGGTGGGTGTGGGTGTGGTGGGTGTGGGTGTGGTGGGTGTGGGTGTGGTGGGTGTGGGTGTGGTGGGTGTGGGTTAGGTGGGTGTGGGTGTGGTGGGTGTGGGTGTGGTGGGTGTGGGTGTGGTGGGTGTGGGTGTGGTGGGTGTGGGTGTGGTGGGTGTGGGTGTGGTGGGTGTGGGTGTGGTGGGTGTGGGTGTGGTGGGTGTGGGTGTGGTGGGTGTGGGTGTGGTGGGTGTGGGTGTGGTGGGTGTGTGTTTAGTGGGTGTGGGTGTGGTGGGTGTGGGTGTGGTGGGTGTGGGTGTGGTGGGTGTGTGTTTGGTGGGTGTGGGTGTGGTGGGTGTGGGTGTGGTGGGTGTGGGTGTGGTGGGTGTGGGTGTGGTGGGTGTGGGTGTGGTGGGTGTGGGTGTGGTGGGTGTGGGTGTGGTGGGTGTGGGTGTGGTGGGTGTGGTGGGTGTGGGTGTGGTGGGTGTGGGTGTGGTGGGTGTGGGTGTGGTGGGTGTGGGTGTGGTGGGTGTGGGTGTTGTGGGTGTGGGTGTGGTGGGTGTGGGTGTGGTGGGTGTGGGTGTGGTGGGTGTGGGTGTGGTGGGTGTGGGTGTGGTGGGTGTGGGTGTGGTGGGTGTGGGTGTGGTGGGTGTGGGTGTGGTGGGTGTGGGTGTGGTGGGTGTGGGTGTGGTGGGTGTGGGTGTGGTGGGTGTGGGTGTGGTGGGTGTGGGTGTGGTGGGTGTGGGTGTGGTGGGTGTGGGTGTGGTGGGTGTGGGTGTGGTGGGTGTGGGTGTGGTGGGTGTGGGTGTGGTGGGTGTGGGTGTGGTGGGTGTGGGTGTGGTGGTGTGGGTGTGGTGGGTGTGGGTGTGGTGGGTGTGGGTGTGGTGGGTGTGGGTGTGGTGGGTGTGGGTGTGGTGGGTGTGGGTGTGGTGGGTGAGGGTGTGGTGGGTGTGGGTGTGGTGGGTGTGGGTGTGGTGGGTGTGGGTGTGGTGGGTGTGGGTGTGGTGGGTGTGGGTGTGGTGGGTGTGGTGGGTGTGGGTGTGGTGGGTGTGGGTGTGGTGGGTGTGGGTGTGGTGGGTGTGGGTGTGGTGGGTGTGGGTGTGGTGGGTGTGGGTGTGGTGGGTGTGGGTGTGGTGGGTGTGGGTGTGGTGGGTGTGGGTGTGGTGGGTGTGGGTGTGGTGGGTGTGGGTGTGGTGGGTGTGGGTGTGGTGGGTGTGGGTGTGGTGGGTGTGGGTGTGGTGGGTGTGGGTGTGGTGGGTGTGGGTGTGGTGGGTGTGGGTGTGGTGGGTGTGGGTGTGGTGGGTGTTGGTGTGGTGGGTGTGGTGGGTGTGGATGTGGTGGGTGTGGGTGTGGTGGGTGTGGGTGTGGTGGGTGTGGGTGTGGTGGGTGTGGGTGTGGTGGGTGTGGGTGTGGTGGGTGTGGGTGTGGTGGGTGTGGGTGTGGTGGGTGTGGGTGTGGTGGGTGTGGGTGTGGTGGGTGTGGGTGTGGTGGGTGTGGGTGTGGTGGGTGTGGGTGTGGTGGGTGTGGGTGTGGTGGGTGTGGGTGTGGGTGGGTGTGGGTGTGGTGGGTGTGGGTGTGGTGGGTGTGGGTGTGGTGGGTGTGGGTGTGGTGGGTGTGGGTGTGGTGGGTGTGGGTGTGGTGGGTGTGGGTGTGGTGGGTGTGGGTGTGGTGGGTGTGTGTGTGGTGGGTGTGGGTGTGGTGGGTGTGGGTGTGGTGGGTGTGGGTGTGGTAGGGTGGGTTGTGGTGGGTGTGGGTGTGGTGGGTGTGGGTGTGGTGGGTGTGGGTGTGGGTGTGGTGGGTGTGGGTGTGGTGGGTGTGGGTGTGGTGGGTGTGGGTGTGGTGGGTGTGGATGTGGTGGGTGTGGGTGTGGTGGGTGTGGTGGGTGTGGGTGTGGTGGGTGTGGGTGTGATGGGTGTGGGTGTGGTGGGTGTGGGTGTGGTGGGTGTGGGTGTGGTGGGTGTGGGTGTGGTGGGTGTGGGTGTGGTGGGTGTGGGTGTGGTGGGTGTGGGTGTGGTGGGTGTGGGTGTGGTGGGTGTGGTGGGTGTGGGTGTGGTGGGTGTGGGTGTGGTGGGTGTGGGTGTGGTGGGTGTGTGTGTGGTGGGTGTGGGTGTGGTGGGTGTGGGTGTGGTGGGTGTGGGTGTGGTAGGTGTGGGTTGTGGTGGGTGTGGGTGTGGTGGGTGTGGGTGTGGTGGGTGTGGGTGTGGTGGGTGTGGGTGTGGTGGGTGTGGGTGTGGTGGGTGTGGTGGGTGTGGGTGTGGTGGGTGTGGGTGTGGTGGGTGTGGGTGTGATGGGTGTGGGTGTGGTGGGTGTGGGTGTGGTGGGTGTGGGTGTGGTGGGTGTGGGTGTGGTGGGTGTGGGTGTGGTGGGTGTGGGTGTGGTGGGTGTGGGTGTGGTGGGTGTGGTGGGTGTGGGTGTGGTGGGTGTGGGTGTGATGGGTGTGGGTGTGGTGGGTGTGGTGGGTGTGGGTGTGGTGGGTGTGGGTGTGGTGGGTGTGGGTGTGGTGGGTGTGGGTGTGGTGGGTGTGGTGGGTGTGGGTGTGGTGGGTGTGGGTGTGGTAGGTGTGGGTGTGGTGGATGTGGGTGTGGTGGGTGTGGGTGTGGTGGGTGTGGGTGTGGTGGGTGTGGGTGTGGTGGATGTGGGTGTGGTGGGTGTGGGTGTGGTGGGTGTGGGTGTGGTGGGTGTGGGTGTGGTGGGTGTGGGTGTGGTGGGTGTGGGTGTGGTGGGTGTGGGTGTGGTGGGTGTGGGTGTGGTGGGTGTGGGTTTGTTTGCAGCGGCGGCGGCGAAAGCGCCACCGTTTGATACAGTTTGTTTGCAGCGGCGGCGGCGAAAGCGCCACCGTTTGATACAGTTTGCAGAGACCACATTCTAAGAGGGCGCAGTCGCTTGTGCTCTGGCCGGCCGTCGGCCTGACCATAGCCGGCCGCGGTGGCGGGCGGGCGTGACACAACCTCGACCGACTGGAGGCGACTGCCGACTGCCGCCAACTGACATACCGCCGACTTATATCAGGGTAATAGAACAACGGGTATAACAGTAAGGAATTTAACGCCCAAATTAATGAGACAAGGTATAATTTTTCTGGTAATTGTTTTGTCTATTATAAATTGACAGTATTGTTTGATATCAATAACTTGTATTTCCATAGATTATATCTTCATTTAGTTAATTTAATTCCACCAAATATACGACGTAGTAGTCGAAGTAGTGTATATTTCAGTACCTGTAGTGCAACTGTAGTGCAACTGTAGTGGATTTGGAAGCGGTCACGAAAACTCAACTATAACGCGCGAAATACATTCGTTGTGCTTTTGTTTTGAGATATAAAAATACATGATGAGCCATCCATGATCCTGCGCTAGGCATGTTGGTGGGTGGTCACCTACCTAAATCCTAAATAAAGTAGTTTGTGGGGATGTTGTGACTATTTCTTGTGAAACACATAATAACGAGATCATAGCTTTGATATTGTTAAATACTGCTGAATGTTTTGGTTGAATGGCTTTCTTAGGCCAGGCCCAATGCTAGCAATGCTTCTGGTGCAGGCTCAGGCTCTGACCGTGCCATCCTATCGAAGTTTCAGGTCATTGATAGACTGAAGTGGCTAAGTTTTACATTTAAATTTCCTTATGTCTGTGGGTGGGTTGCGCTGCCCACCAGCTCCTTTGGACCTGACCTTGAATGTGGCTGCTGCCACCATGACTTGGTGCATCAGCATGTTGATGTCATTTCTGCCAGAGACAAATACCTAATGTCCCAAACCCATTGCAGTGCATGTCGATTGTAAGCTTTGGAGATGAAATAGATCAATATTATGTTAGTACATTTTGAACATAAAGTTACATTCATTATCGAATATTAAAATTAAAATTAAAGGTACCAACATATCATATTACAATATTGTGGAAACACTGCGAAAAAAATGGTTTGACCTAATAATGGCTAATGAGATATTGGCTTTGACCCAGTGATCACGCACATTTATAAGGTCACTGAAGGAATGGAAGGTCAATCATTGTCATGAAATGTGCCAAAATCAGAGGGTTCGGCCGCCAAAAGCGATAAAACTACGTTGCTGTGGCGGCGCACACGGCACACTATATATAATTGGAGCTACATGACCTATTTACTTAGCTTGGCTTCTGTGACATCACAGGTCACCAATTAGAGGTCAATCAGGGAGGTGTGAGATGATAAAAGGCCGGAATAACGAATGATGTATGAATAATGACTAACTATGCATTGGGTCCAACGCAAAAATACTTGGTGTCTCTGGGATTCGAACCCACGGTCGGCAATGGGCGTTATGACATTGGTTAACCCCCAAGCCCATTTGGCCACTTTTCGCTTGAAAAATCGAAAAATGGTAAATTAAAACGTTGTACCCAAGGCTTGTATCTATCTTTTCCAGAAGTCATATTTAAAATATGTTCCATAGGTTACGAGCCAGCCTCGTCTGAAAATCATCGATTTAACATGGGAATCCTATGATGTAGTATATTTTTAACGTCCAAACGCCCGAGTGCTGCCAACTGTTACTGGTGGGGGCTGACTTATATAGCCTTGCCGCCAACTGACGCCGGCCGGCGATCTACTCTCTGATTGGTCGACACATAAGCAGTTCCTCGGCCGCCAGGGCGGCGCCAAACGGTTGGGCCGGTGACGGCAGCGGGCCGGGGCAACAGTGATTTGCAGCGGGTAGCGTGTTTTCAGGTTCAGTTGTTGGCATTAAAGACTTCATGTTTGTATATATGAATACATTTTGGGTGGGTATTAGATAATTTTTCGTGCGCTATCCAGCCATGTAACTTTTATCGCTTAGCTCAGTTTGTTTGTTGACGGTACGGCGGTTTGCAAAATTAACATTGGAAAAAAACTGGCAATGCGTATGTTACAGGCGGATTTTAGAAGTGAAATATTGCTTTAGAACGTTAATTTGTACATGCAGTTTAGAGATAGTACATAGTCCTTCACATTGGCAAAGTTTCATCACTTCCCGTCCCATTGGTTCCGAGCACTCATTTGAATCGTGAAAGACTTGATAAAAGCCTAAATTGCATTTTTTTAGCTATTAACTGTGCACATGCAACGCGCCGCAGATGGAGCGACAGTGCATATTGTGTGTCGTTTCTTCCTCTGCACATCTGTGTTTTCGGCTTGTCGGTGCAACTTGTTGGTTACCGAAATATCAGCCAGGTATGCAACAATGTTTGGTCGATAATTTCGTACACGGCGTTTTCGATAAATAGTGTATTGTCAATGGAGGAATCGGCCGTTTTTGCACGCAACGCCACGCACAAACGACGCAACCGACGATGATGGGACCCAAAGTTTCGGATTGCGTGCGACCAGTCGAGTTAATTGGTATTGTCACGACGCTCTGCGTGCCTTAGTCCCTGCGCTATTAAGATTATGCCATAAGACAACAGGTGAGGTAAGCGACATCAGCAGGAATATCCATAGGCGTTGTGTTGAAGAAAGTCGACAATAGGCTAAGCCTGAGCGCTCGGACAATAGGCTAGTGAGCCCCTCAGGCCGACGAAGGGCCCCTCAGACAGAAAAAGCCCCTTCAAGCTGGCTGAGGTCCCCTCAGGCCGAACGAGAGCCACTCAGACCGACCGAGAGTTCCTCAGGCCCACTGAGTCCCCCTCAAGCTGACCGAGGTCCCCTCAGGCCAAACGAGAGCCATTCAGGCCAACCGAGAGTCCCTCAGGCCCACTCAGGGCCCCTTCACGCCCACCGAAGTTCTATCAGGCATACCGAAGGCCACTCAGGCCGACAGACTCAGTCCAAAGACCCTTTCAAGACTGATTGGCCCTGATGCCAAACAAGGACTCTTCATGCCGACTAAGGACCCCTGAAGCCAACCGTGGCTCACCGAAGCCGACCGAGGGCCCCCTCAAGTCTACCGAGGGCCCACTCAGACCGACCGAGGTACCCCCCCCCCCCCCCCAGGCCGACTGAGGCCCCTCAGGCTGGCTGAGGCCACTTCAGGCCGGCAAAGGGCCCCTCAGACCGACAAAGAAACCCTCGGGCCCAAAACAAGCTCTTCAGGCTGCCCAAGCCGGCCGAGATTCCCTCAAAGCCGATCGAGGGCCACTAAAGTCGACGGAGTGTCCCCTCAGGCCGACCGAGCTCCCCTCCAGGCCCAACAAGGTCCGCTCAGGCCGACCAAGGGCTCCCTCGGGCCGACCTCGGTTAACCTCCTGGAGGGGCCATTGCCCCCTAGCCCCCTAGCCACTCCCACCACGGTGGCCCGATGCCCTTTGATGGCCCGATCTTCTCGATGTTTCTTCGTATCAAACATATTATTTTAGCACGGATGTTGGATATTTAGTATATTGCAATACCAGGGAGCCAAAAAGGTTGTATTACTATTAGCCCTAGTCCTATGCCAGGCAAACAAGAAATTTACAAAACAAATAATTTAACACCATTTAAATAGAGCACCCCGATGGCCAATTGTTCATGCTCCTCCTCCGCTATTCGCTAACCTGAAGTCTGAACGCTTGAACCTTGTATCTACGAACTTGTTAGCAGAAGAAATCCCTGCTACCAACTTATCTATGATATCATAATCGAAAAAGCAGTCTCAGATGGAATCACAATGCTCGTATACTTCTAAGATGGAAGCAAATCTTGATGTAATGAAATACGCAAAATTCAAAACAGAACAATCTGTACGAGAAGCCATTGAAATTTTGGAAGGGCACAAATTTGGAAAAACATTGGTTGGGTGCTGAGCACCATTGGGGGGGCGGGGGGCTCAGCTCAGCATTGAGGGAGGGGGGCCTCCCAAAGAGATATGAAGTTCCGCCCTGGTTGCGTCACTTTTTCCTCAAGGACAAGCTTACATATTTTACTGCCATATGAAGTATATTTTATATTTTATTTTTAAACTTTTGCAATGCTCATCATTTTTACCATATATAGTAAAAGATATGTTATATTCAACTACGGAAGATGGGGGGGGGGGCAAAAAGATAGTTTTCTCCGCTTGATTTTGACAGCGGGGGCGGTTGCCCTCGCTGCCCCCCTCCCCCGAATCCGCCGCCCCTGGAACATACCCATTGTAAGTTTTTTTCCAACCTCAATTTTGCAAACCGCCGTACCGTCAAACAAACTGAGCTAAGCGATACAAATCACATGCCTGGAAAACGCACGTAAAATCATCTAATACCCACCCACATTTTATTAATATATACATACATGAAGCGTATAATGCCAACAACTGACACTGAAAACATGTTGCCCACTGCAAATCACTGTTGCCCCGGCCCGCTGCCGCCACTCGCCCCACCGCATGGCGCCGCCCTGGCGGCCGACGCTAGGAACTGTCGACCAATCAGAGAGTAGATCACCGACCGGCGTCAATCGGCGCCGGCGGCGTGTCAGTCGGCGGCAGTCGGCGGTCACCAGGGGGGCGCGGGTTTGAGGCATCAAAAGAAAGTCGTGCCAGCTGATGAATTGTCCTCCGATTCCAGAGATACCGAATAGCAAAAATTTAACAGGAACCTCAATGTATAAGTACATTGTCGCCTCATCCAATTACAACTTCAGTCAGCTGCGGGTTTTGTTAACACTACTGGCAGGAAGTTAACAGGAACCTCAATGTATAAGTACATTGCCGCCTCATCTAATTGTAATAGCGTCAGCTGCGCCGGTTTAGTCACATGTTGTTAACAGGAACCATAATGTATAAGGGCATTGCCGCCTCATCTAATTACCGCAAACATGAATTTGTTATTGGATGCATATTAACATTTCCAAATTGTTGAAAACGTTTTATAATTAAATTGATTACCAATGGTATATAATGCTTTAACAAAATATGTCTGGTTTAGGAGAGAGAGAAAAAATACTTAGTTGTTAAACCATGCACCCATTGCCCCTGTGTTGAAGCGGCAAACCCGCGCTACCTAGTTATTGGGCGGTCACCGCCAGTCGGGCGAGGGTGTATCACGTCCGCCGGCCACGTAGCCCATGGCTATGGTCAGGCCGGCGGCCGGCCATTACACAGGCGACTGTGGTCTCTGAAAACTGTGTATTGAACTGTTGTGAGTGCACCACTGAGTGGAGGCCTGGGTGCGCCCTTGCGCAGGGCCGGGCTGGCCGCCCTCTGATTGGCCATGTGCCACGTGACTATGGCCGGGAGGTACGCACCGGCAGACGCGGGGTCAGGTGGGCGTGGGCATTACAGATCGTGCCGAGACATCGTGTGTGTACTGCGTGCGGAGATAACAGTGGCGACGAAGACGAGACTGCAAGATGCCTCGGGCCGAATGGGAGTTTTTGATGCGGTGGATGATAACTGGGAAGAGTACGTGGAGCGGTTGGTTCGATTTTGTGTTGCTAACGATATAGAAGATGTCATAAAGAAGAGGGCTATCATGCTGAACAACGTTGGATCACGCACATACGGTATCGTACGATCTCTGTTGTTACCTGCCAAACCAGATGAGGTTGCATATGATCGCATCGTGACCGTGTTGAGAGAGCATTTTCACGACCATCAGTAACCATAGCACGGTTCAGATTTTTAACTTGCTCTCGTCACCTGAATGAACCCGTGCAGGATTATATCGCAAGGTTAAGACAGCTGTCACGAGACAGCCAGTTTGGATCGTTTTTGGATGAAATGATTAGTGACCGACTGGTGTGTGCGATCAAATCTGAGCTGATTCAGAGTCGTCTTCTGTCGGAGCCTGAATTGTCGTTGCAGAAGGCTACTGAGATGGCAGTGACACTGGAGACAGCTGGACGGAATCAGCAGGAGCTGTCTGGAGCCTCCAGCCCTGGAGCACAGCCACCCGAGCCAATTGTTCAACGCATCCAGGCATCAGCTGAGTCACGGCAGTTCCGAGAGGGTCAGCGAACAAGTAAGCACCGCCAAATGTCTGACTCAAGCGCTAAAAAATACGGGCGTTGTCTGAATAGTAAGCATCAGGAGGCTGAGTGCTAATTTAAACGCAAAATATGTTTCCGTTGCTCCAAATATGGTCACACCAGTGCAGCTCACATGGCGGGTACGGTGAATAGTCTCGATGACGTCCCAGAACAAAATGATGACTTGTGTGTTGAGGGTCATGAGTAGGGGCCTGAGAGTGATGCCGTTGTCGGGGACTTGTTCGCTTGTTCGGGCGGGGGAGTCAGCAGCAGGGGGCACCCTCCGATCCTGTTGGACGTGAGGTTAAACGGGCAAGCGGTTCGGATGGAGCTGGATACGGGGGCGTCTGTGTCTGTCTGCTCCTACAGCCGGTTCAAGGAGCTGTGGCCCTCTGGTGACCGTCTGGTGTGTCCAACGGATCTGCTCCTGCGTACGTTCTCGGGAGAGAGGCTGGTTGTCAGAGGCGAAGTGATGATGGACGTTTGCTATCAGGGGTCGTCCTTCAGGCTTCCGTTGGTTGTTTAGGAGGGAACTGGACCACTGTTGTTTGGGAGAAACTGGCTGCACCAAATTCGTCTCGACTGGCAAAGTATGTGCTCCTTTTCATAGAAGACCGACGTCGAGGCTATCGGGCACAAGTTCCCGGAGGTTTTTCAGGATGACCTCGGTTGCGCTCGTGATGCAGAGGTCAGCATTCCGGTGGAAGAATCCGCACAGCCCATCTTCTTCAAACCAAGAACGTTGCCGCTGGTGTACAAGTCGCAGATAGATGCTGAACTGGTGCGGCAGGTCAAAGCAGGCCTTCTCGTGCCGGTCAAGTGGAACAGATGGGCAGCCCCAATAGTCACCGTGCTCCAAGAATCAGGTGAGATCAGAATATGTGGTGATTACAGATTAATGGTGAACAAGTTCACGCCTGTGGAGAAGTACCCGTTACCAAAAGTGGAGGAGTTGTTTCTCCTATGAAGACGCTAACCTCGTACAACTTTTTCACAGAACCTCTCATATCCTACATCGATCGGGGTAACTGAAGCCGGTCGACCAGAGTTCGTCACGGGCTGGACTGGCCCTATCGGCCATGGGCCGGGCCTGGGCTGGGCCTCAACTTTAACCCGCGAGTTACTGGGGGGGGGGGCTATTTTTTGCCCCCCCCCCCCTCCCGTTATTTTGCAATAACTCTTAAACGAACACCAGTATCGTCACCAAACTAGCAGTACCTTCTCTCACATCAATTCTACACATGTTGGCAAAAGGAAAAATATGAAGTTATGATAGGTCAACCGGGAATGACATCAGAGTGACGTCATGTTCTTCGGTTTGGGTTGCAAAATAATGGTCTGCGGAAAACGCTGTCAAAGGTACAATGCTTGAGATAAACTCAATTGTCTTGAATCAAATTACTCACAATAGACCGGGCTATCAAACTGCTATCTCGGATTTTAGAGTTTTTTTTAATTCAAAATTTTGAGAAATCCAAATACATTTTTTTTTAAAGAAAATTTTCAAGAAAAAATCAGAATGATCAAAAAACCGGAATGTATGTGATTGAGACGTGTGCGGTGAATATGTGTACCACATTTGAAGTCGATATCTTCGAAAATGATTGAGTTATGACCTTTAAATGACAAAAATCCACCACCTCGCACCGCATTACTATGCATAAAAAACGCATTTCCATTGTTGCTTTTTACTTCTATTTATATGGAACAAACAATGTTCTAAGGTCATTTCACGCGTTCTAGACGATAAACAAACCCATAAACATGTGTTACAACGCCTAATGACCGTAATCTTCAGTTTGACCTCGTGACTTCGGATGACCTTGACCTGACCAAAGGTCATAAACAACTTAGAAAGGTACTTAGAAGTGTCAGACACACGAATCATACCGATTTATCGACAGCTTATGCGTTTAATATCGCAATTTTGCGCGACAATTCCATCCATCGAGACCTTTTGACACAGTCAAACATTTTGTACTTGACCTGACCTGTGACGTCATCGGTGACCCCGAGGTCAACAATATTATGTTTCCCTCGATAAATGTCCCAGGGCTATCGAATTCCGTTTGAATTTTTACATTCGGTCAACTGTTTCCGGAGATCAGAGGGGGGGGGGGGGCAAAAAAATACCCCCCCCCCCACCCCTAGTAAGTCGCGTTATGAAATATACCCCAGTAACTCGTGGGTTAAGGAAATCACCGGGCTCTGGACGGGCCTGGGCTGATAATGTTGAAGCTCAGGTCAGAGCTGAAAAATATTTCAACCAGCAGTTCACTTCCACAGCAATACACTGTTGCTGTGGCTGTGGCTTTTTGTTTTTTTTTGGTTAGCATAGTTGGTTAATTGTTTCACATTTATAGTATACAAGTAAATATGCTAGGATTGTGATTGCAAATTTTGTGAAAATATTTATATGCTTAAACTGAACGGGCCGGACCGGGCCTGGGCCTCAATATGATAAATTACCGGGCCTGGTCTGGGCCTGGGCTTGGTGTTCATGGGCCTGGGCAGGGCCGGGCTGGGGGTTGATGGGCCCGTGACGAACACTGCTGTCGACCATTTCAAGTGGGGATGACCCGCCTGTCCTGCTACATCGCCACAACCTCGCCCATTCTGTCATCACCGCCTGCCAATTCAGTCTGCCGAATGCCGAGCTGAGCTAGACCGGCGGCCGGTGTTCCGTGTGTATGAGGTGGAGATACATTGTTTTGCCTTTGCACATCTGATTGGGAAAAAGGTGAATACGGCTTTGGTTTGCATTTTCAGGTTAGTTTCAATCTGTTAGCATCAGTCTACCCTAAAACAGTTTTGTATGATCGCTTACATCAGCTGCAGAATGATATAACAGTAATAATATGCTTCGGAATTATCGGCGATATAGGTGGCGCCACCATCGACAGGTTGGGAATAGGTCTCTTAGTAAATCGACTCCCGCTCACCAATTATTGATCATAGCGGAAAAGCGGAGCTAGAACATTACCAATATATTGATTCGTGTGGACTAACAACGGAATGGGTGTCGAGACAGGACTTCGTATTCACGCTGTTGGAAAATATATTTTGTGTTTGATAGCGACTGATACAAAAGTTAAGCAGTCGTAACTAAATACATAGCAATTTCGTTTTAAGATCAATTTATTGTAATGTACAACTGAGTCAATAATCGGTACCATGCATTGTATATAAAGGGCGCATGTCCTGCGTCGAGTTGATGGCCGGGAGGATGCGTCGGTGCTTCAGCCTCGCCGTGATGAGGCCGTGCCTCGATTCCTCGCCCAGCACCGAAGAACAGGCTTCCGTCACCATCCTGACGGTCCTCTCCATAGCATGGGTGTGTACCGGGTACGGCGGGACAGCAGCTGGGGCTTTCAGGATGTCCTGCAGGTCTTTGTCGCTGAGATATCGCAGGAGCGGAGGCTGCGTCACCTCCGCTGAGCTCCAGTCGATGAGGTCGGCGTACCCTTCAGCTCCGAAGTTGACGTCGGGAAGCTTGAAGCTCCTGACGTCTTGCGTCTCCTGTGGACGCGCAGCACAGATGAGACAGACCGCCTTCTCCCGGGTCTCCTGGTTGTCGTCGGCGACCATGGCAAGCAGCAGCTGTTCGGGATGGGCCCAGTACCCGTTCCTTTGCACCACCGCGCCGGTCGGACGATGGTGCCGACACACCTCCAAATACGCCACAGCAGCTATCGGTATCGCCTCCGTGACCCTGCGAGTTATCACTCCCGCCACCCGACGAACCTTCGCCTCCGCCGTGGTCGCCTCCGCAGTCGCCTCTGTTCCAGTTTCCTG
>JAXIVJ010016078.1:27500-29883 GCA_036785665.1 Chirona hameri
ACAGACAGACACAGACAGACACAGACAGACAGACACAGACAGACAGACAGACACAGACAGACAGACACAGACAGACACAGACAGACAGACACAGACAGACAGACAGACACAGACAGACAGACAGACACAGACAGACAGACAGACACAGACAGACAGACAGACACAGACAGACAGACACAGACAGACAGACACAGACAGACAGACAGACACAGACAGACAGTCAGACACAGACAGACAGACACAGACAGACACAGACAGACAGACACAGACAGACAGACAGACACAGACAGACAGACAGACACAGACAGACAGACACAGACAGACAGACAGACACAGACAGACAGACACAGACAGACAGACACAGACAGACAGACAGACACAGACAGACAGACAGACACAGACAGACAGACAGAACACGAAGGAAATATACGGGCTCCTACGGTTCCCATGGCCAGCAGAAGCGAACATTTTTGCCCGTCAGCAGGCAAGGCTACCGCCAGCGCGCACAGCCCGGCGCTGTCGGGCGAGCGGCTGAGACCCGCGGGCGGCGGGAGTGCCGCCGCGCCCGGCCCGTCAGTGCCGCCGCCGCGGCGGCGCCACTGACACTGTCGGGTCCACTGTACACCACTCCACTGTGTTCAAGGGATGCCACCCACTAGCGTTTCGTCGCACCACCGGCTATGGTGAGACATCTACCGGGCGATATTTGAGCCAATAGTTTTCCCGGAAGGTAGATGTCCTCGGTGTTCTATTTTTGGAGGTCGCAAGCTTTGGCTGCCACTACTTTGTATGTGGCTGGATACCACGATTTTGTCTGCTGCTAGCTTGGTTCATGACGATGTTCCCTACCCGGGCGAAATTTGGATGTCGCAAGCGTTGGATGGTGCTGTTTTGTATGGTACAAGCATTGAATGCTACAACTTTGAACGCTTCCATATACACCCGCGCAGCCAGCTGCCGCCGTCCCAGCTCGCAGCAGCTGCAGGCTTCAGCCCAGCTTGTTATAGCTCGTCTTCGCTGGAGCCGCTGCTGCTCCGGATCCTGCGCCGTAGTACAGCTGGCCAGTCCGTGCGCCGCTCTTCACAGCCTTGCCTCCGGCAACCAAGTCTACCAGTCAGGGGTGTGGATTTCCAAAAAGCATTGGGGGTGCTCAAGGGGGGAAGTAAGGGGGGAAGCATCGTGCCATGCCCCTAAATTATTGAAATCGACCGAAATTTTGCATTTTCCTGATTTTTAAGGAAATCTAAACATCCTATAAAAAGTCAAGTTTGTTTTAAACATAGTTAAATGCACAAGCGAGCTAGAGCCTTTGTGGTCGAGCCACAGTCACTGGTCACAGTATTTGGCTGAGCACTTCAAAACTCACAGGACGTAATCATTAATCAAGCCGTAATCAAGCCAATGCCAATAGCCATAGACTACGATTCCGACCATACCTACGACTCTGCTACCTATCTCGATTTGTTTATATCAGTGACCTAAGGTCAGATAAATGTCGTGGCCTTCCCATTATAAGTTATATACAAAGGTTTTCGTATCAGAGGATACGCATTAGATCAGAATAATTATTTTGAGATTATGTTATTATAGCTCATTCTTGATGACCCAAGTACAATTATTGCTCAGTGACCCCTACAAGATCGAGTGAGGTCATCTGAGGTGACCATCACTTCTTTGCTAATAACTCTTGATAGCATAACATGAAGATAAGAGCGTGAGACCGGTACTACTTGTATGTCTCGTCGAGACGCGTCCGATATTGCGCAGCACGACATATACCTGGTTCACCACATGACCTAAAATTACCTTGACCTGAGGTCAAAATTTGAAGTTGACTTAGGTAACCTGGTCACCATGGTATGATTCGAATCTCCTTGCCGAAACGAGCACAATGACGTTAAAATGGGCGTCGTGTGACCATAAGAGTCGGTGCGTCCAAAACCACAATCATCATCAGATGACGTTAAAATGATTCCCCTATTAGGCGGAAATCTACCGCTAGATGAGTAAACTATAGGTTTCATTTTCCACCCATTTTTTTATAATGGGGTTTAAAGTTAATGTCCCAAGGCCGACGATTATTCTACCGACCAAAGTAATCGCCAATAGCCAAAAAGTCGACTCCGACTCGGCCAAACTGCCGACTCAGACTCAGACTTCGACTCCAACTCCGCAGCTCTGCTGAGTCTTGCCAATAGTGACCTTTTGTGACCTGACCTTGACCTTGACCTTTGCTTACAATTTCACTTTTGCTTATGCGGGATATGCATTATGCTTTTGAGAGCACTTTGTGCGATAATAGTCGCAATCTAAGGCATTGGATGGAGAGTATGGCCCAAAATAAAATACCTCAATTTTGACCTTTAACTAACCATGACCTGAC
>JAXIVJ010016079.1:0-29880 GCA_036785665.1 Chirona hameri
GGTTTGGTAGAGGACGAGGTTGGGAGCATCCAGCCACCCCAGCGCGTCACGCACACCAGAAACGCGGTCGTGCTTGCGTTTTCCGGAAACGACTCGGGCAGCGAAGTTGATGAGCTTCTGAATGCGGTGAAGGTTTTTGGCGGAGCCGCTGGCCGTACACGACCAGGCAGTAACGGATGTGTGAGACCACGAGGGAGGTGACCGATTTCGGGGATGATTTCTGGAGGGAGGAAATGGCGGATGTGGGATAGGCTGACTAGGATTCCGCAGCACTTGCGAGAGAGGGCGGACACATGAGCGTCCCAGGTGAGGTTTGTATCAAAGGCGACGCCAAGGTTGCCTAAATCCACCCTGCCTGACCTAATCCACCCTGCCTGACCCTTTTTCGGCCTGCCGAAATCCACCCGACCCTCTCCCCGGTCTGTCGAAATGCACGCTGTCTCTGGCCGACACAAATATATTGAATCCTCTCTCCGGTCTGTTTCTCCACTTCATTAGCACGATCGACGTAAGAGGCTTCTTTGCTCAGAAGTCAGAGGTGCCTCGGTTTTAAAGACACTATGATCTCAAGGCCTTCTTCCGGCTTTCGAGGCAGCTGCGCTTCAATAGTTCGGACCTTTATACCCAAGTACGGCATTTAACCCAAGTACGGCCTGGGGCGTCGCCAACATGGGACCTGGAAGCCGGGCCCCGCCAGGATCGCTCCGGCCGGAGTTTCCCCCCTCCCCAGTTCGCAGGATTTTAACATTAGCCCTATGGGGCTAGCCCACCAAACCTCTGGCTGCCCCCACTCAAAATTGTGTGGCGACGCCATTGCTGGATTGACAGCAGTGGCCCCTCCGGCTAATGACGGCGCCCCTCTGGCGGCCAGTGACAGCTCCCCTTCGGCTAGTCACGGCGCCCATATGGCCAGTGACGGCACTCTTGCGGCCAATCAAGACGCCCCTTCGGCAGTGACGGGCCCCCTCCGGGCAGTGACGGTCCCTCTCCGACCAGTGACGGCGCCTCTCCGGCTAGTGACCAAGCACCCATTGTCCAACACATTTATTCGATCACTGCCAGCATCACTGTCAGCCACCATGAATACCCTACCGATGCTTTCTGTTTCTACTTAGACCTGAGCAAGCGGCGTCTGATGGAAGTGGTAGACAAAAAGGACGGAGAGGCGCCTCTCGTCCAAATTGCATCGTAGCCACGTCTTTGGCGGGGATACCCTTGGCTGGGATGACCTGCGTCGGTGGCAGCGGCCTGAGTCAGATGAAGTCAGTGCGCGGGGAGGACCGCGCCCGAAGGTTTGTGACACGTAAAACTTTCGACTTCAAATAAACCTTTGAGCAAATATTGCGCGATCGGATATGGTTCATGCAAACAGCTCTGCTTAGTGCTTTTTTTTCTCTTTTTTTATTTAGTCCGAATGTTTTGTATGTATGGAGTCCAGCGTTCTCCCGACTGAGCTACAGGGGCGAGCTACAGGGCCTGACCCAAGGTGATAAACAGCTTAGAAAGGTACTTTTTAAGCGTGCAGTGTCCGAACTTTTAGTTGTGTGAAGTGAGGAAAATGAGTGTGTGGCTGCGTGGGTGTGTGTGCGTGTGTGTTTTATTTTATATAGCCCGTGTGCACTTTTATATTCATCTGATCTTATTATGTGTTGTATACCGAGTGTCTTTTAACATGTCTCTCTTCTTAACCCTGACCCGACAGTCGGAATAGCCATTTTAAAAATGGAGAATGTTTTAATTGTTTAATACAATAATACAATACAAACTTAGAAGTGTCAGACACATGAATGATACCGATTTATCAACAGCTTATGCGTTTAATATCGCAATTTGCGCTACAATTCCATCCATCGAGATCTTTTGACACGGTCAAACATTTTGTACTTGACCTGACCTGTGACGTCATCAGTGACCCCGAGGTCAACAATATTATGTTTCCCTCGATACATTCCCAGGGCTGTTAAATGCCGTTCGAAATTTTACATTCCGTTCAGTAGTTCCGGAGATCCGAGGGGGAGGGGCAAAAAATAGCACCCCCCAGTAAGTCGCGTTTTGAAATATACCCCGGTAACTCGCGGGTTAAGGTCGCTGCTGTGAGCCTAGATCGCGTCATGTGATCGGGCACTGCTTTAAGTGGAACTTGTCTATTTTAGGTCTTTTGCCTGTACCAGCGCTATATTTACACGTTTATATTACTTTTACCGGCGCTTTTATGTATTTGTCTATTTTTAGGTTGTTGCCTGTATTAGCGCTTTATTTACACGTTTGTTCTTACTTTCACTGGCGATTTTAAGCGCCTTTTATGTATTTATTTGATGCTGCTGTGCTTACTTGCTAGCTTACTATACAGTATAGTTGTGTTTTATCTTATTGTACCATGTGCACTCATGTAGTTTGTGAATGTTTTAATTTCCTGTTGCATGAGGCAGCATGACTGCAACCGTAAGTGGGCCCTGGTTGCCTGTGGTTGTTTGGTAAATAAAAAAAAATCACATTTCCTAAAACACTTCCTTTACCAGCGAACGCAACACGGCCACGGCCCACGACCATGCGTTAACCCGCGAGTTACTGGGGGTATATTTCATAACGCGACTTACTTGGGGGGGGGCTATCCCCCCCCCCCCCCCACTCGGATCTCTGGAACTACTGGACCGAATGTAAAAATTCAAACGGCATTTGATAGCCCTGGGAAGTTTATTGAGGTAAACATAATATTGTTGACCTCAAGATGACTAATGACGTCACAGGTCAGGTCAAGTACAAAAATGTTTGACCGTGTCAAAGGTCTCGATGGATGGAATTGTCGCGTAAAGTTGCGATATTTAACGCATAAGCAGTCCGATAAATCAGTATGATTCGTGTTTCTGACTAAGTACCTTCTAAGCTGTTTATGACCTTGGGTCAGGTCAAGGTCATCCGAGGTCACGAGGTCAAACTGCAGATTACGGCCATTAGGCGTTGTAGCCACATGTTTATGAGTTTGTTTTCGTCTAGAACGCGAAAAATGACCTTAGAAGATTGTTTGTTTGATATAAATGGAAGTAAAAAGCAAAAACGGAACTTCGTTTTTTATGCATAGTAATGCTGTGAGAGGTGGCCGATTTTGTCATTTAAAGGTCATAAGTCAGTCATTTTTGAAGATATCGACTTCAAATTTGGTACACATATTCACGAACACGTCTCGATCACATACAATCCGGTTTTTGGATAGTTCTGATTTTTTTGTTTTAAATTTTGTTTTAAAAAAAATGTATTTGGATTTCTCAAAATTTTGAATTAAAAACAAATAACAAATCTGAGATTGCAGTTTGATAGCCCGATCTATTGTCAGTAATTTTATTTAAGACAATTGCGTTTATCTCAAACATCGTACCTTTGACAGCGTTTTCCGCCAACCATTATTTTTGCAACAAAACCGAAGAACATGACGTCACTCTGACGTCATTCCCGGTTGACCTAGCATTACCTCATATTTTTCCTTTTGCCATCATGTGTAGCATTGATGTGAGAGAAGGTACTACAAGTTTTGTGACGATAATGGTGTTCGTTTAGGAGTTATTGAAAAATAACGGGAGTGGGCAAAAATAGCCTCCCCAATAAGTCGCAGGTTAAAGGGAATAGTTCACTTTCAACATGGGTTTAAACTGAGATAGCAGTTTTGTAGCCCGTGTGGGAAACCCCTATCTGCAAGTTTTCCTGACTGAAAAGACTCCTCCAGCCGAATATATTTGATTTTTTTTTGCGAAGGAATGCGGTGCTGACGAAAGAATGCGGTGCTGTCGGTAGCCCGGGCAGCGGCTATATACCATCTGCCAATCAGCTTGCAGCTGGTGCTAGCAAGCGAACCGCCGGCCGCCGGTTGGCACTATCTAATGCGAGTCTATCCTTACGCGACTACTTTCGAATCTGATTGGCTGAGCCATTTTTTCACTCGCGTGACGTCAGGACTCTGACTCTGAGAGTATGTATATAGTTTGGATGAAATGAATAATTTACGACCTTCTGTCCTTAATCGGCGCGATGTATGGCCATTTTTGTCAATATAAAATATATTGTATTTCAAAATATAATCAAATCATGTTTGGAAAAAAAATGTTCCAAGGTGAACTATTTCCTTTAACTGCGCAAAAATGGCTGCCTCAGTGCGTCCACGCGCATGCGTCTGCAACTAGCTCCCTTCTGCTGCTACAGTTTCCCGCCATCATCGTCAAATGCTTAATCTCAGCACCCATCAAGCTGTAATAGACCTCTAGCAGCCTTTTGATGCTAAAATTTCCCGCCATAATCGCACATGCAACAAAAGTGCTGTGCTCAAACACCATTGCAGCACATTAGCTCTACGTTCTAGCACCTGCATAGCTGCTTGATTATTAACACTAAGCACTTGCTAGCTTCACGCAGCAACTTGCTATACTGCTTGCTAAAATATGCACCTATTTAGCTTACAAGGAGAGTCCAATAGAGCTACTCCTTTTCCCAGTTGAACAAGGGTGTTATGTTTAATCATTGTTACAGCACATAACGTGTAAGTTCTGGTACCTGCAAGGCAACTTGCCGATTAATTTGTAGCACCCGCTAGCTTCTAGCAGCATTTTGCTGCTTGTTGCTGAATTTGGCACACCCATTTAGCACACTAAAATAATCAAGGGAGATAATATTTGTTTACAGTGTACTAGACGTGTTTCATGCTGAGTGAGATTGATACGCCCCAGCTGAAAGTATACAGCGCGCCAGCCCATGTGAGGGGAAACTGACCAAGCAATACCCAGTATGAAGCCGGACCATCCGGGCTTCAACAGCAGCGCGGTCAGCAGTATGTTCGGCATCGGTTCGCCTGATACGCCGATAGAACGTGTACCGAACACGCCCGATACGCCCAACAAGTGTCCCGTCACCTCGATGATAGCCGGAGGCGTCTCCCTCCCCCGTCCTACCGTGACATACCTCGCCTTCAGTTTTCCTCTGTGCAAACTGACTCGTCCAAACTCTCTACGTCTCAAACTGACAGTTCAGCGGACGTTTCGTTACCAGCACGTGCTATTGCTGACGCCCCTCCCCCCCCCCCCCCCCCGCAGGCGCCATTTTGAACGACTTTATCCGCCACTACGAGCCGGTGGAGTACGACGCGTCGGAGCTACAGGCGCAGCACCGGCGCGTGCGGCGCAGCACAGAGTACAGTCCGGCGTGCGGCTGCGGTTCCACGCCAGCACAGGTCAGAGACCCTGCAACCGGCACCGGCCGGCACCGCCCGACGCCCGCAGCTGGAAAAAAGCGACGAAAACTTGTATTTTATGGCTAAAACTCTTTCATGCTCTAAGAACGACACTTGAAATGTTTCCTATCGAAACCCATCGAAAAGTTCCGAGTACCATGGGTCCAATGGCTTCCAACGAATAAATCATGTTTCTACGTAACATGAATTCAAAAGTGTCGGCAACCGTACAATACGTTTTCATCTATTGTTTAGTCAGACCGGTGATGGGAGGTCACCGTTCTGAGGGTCCAGATGTACCGCACCGTCTGAGGGTCCAGATGTACCGCACCGGTCTGAGGAGTCGGATGTACCGCACCGGTCTGAGGGTTCGGATGTACCGCACCGGTCTGAGGGTTCGGATGTACCGCACCGGTCTGAGAGTTCGGATGTACCGCACCGGTCTGAGGTTTCGGATGTACCGCACCAGTCTGAGGGTCGGATGTACCGCACGGTCTGAGGGTTCGGATGTACCGCACCGGTCTGAGGGTTCGGATGTACCGCACCGGTCTGAGGGTTCGGATGTACCGCACCGGTCTGAGGGTTCGGATGTACCGCACCGGTCTGAGGGTTCGGATGTACCGCACCGGTCTGAGGGTTCGGATGTACCGCACCGGTCTGAGGGTTCGGATGTACCGCACCGGTCTGAGGTTCGGATGTACCGCCACCGGTCTGAGGGTTCGGATGTACCGCACCGGTCTGAGGGTTCGGATGTACCGCACCGGTCTGAGGGTTCGGATGTACCGCACGTCTGAGGGTTCGGATGTACCGCACGGTCTGAGGGTTCGGATGTACCGCACCAGTCTGAGGGTTCGGATGTACCGCACCGGTCTGAGGGTTCGGATGTACCGCACCGGTCTGAGGGTTCGGATGTACCGCACCGGTCTGAGGGTTCGGATGTACCGCACCGGTCTGAGGGTTCGGATGTACCGCACCGGTCTGAGGGTTCGATGTACCGCACCGGTCTGAGGGTTCGGATGTACGCACCAGTCTGAGGGTTCGGATGTACCGCACCGGTCTGAGGGTTCGGATGTACCGCACCGGTCTGAGGGTTCGGATGTACCGCACCGGTCTGAGGGTTCGGATGTACCGCATTATCAGATGGCTGTGTGGTGCTGTGGACTGTGGATCTCTGCCCAGCGTTATTTGTGCCATGATTGCTGCATTGTGTCTGGCTTAGAGATATGGCCTGGTGATTACATTAATGAACAGGTAAGTCCTCTGGCTTTAACGCAATCATTTTCGGGGTATGACAGAATATTCGCGGAGAACGTCAAGTTAATATTTAGTTCAAAAGCTTGAAGAAGATTTTGGTTTGCCTAGGTTATCATGAACTCAAAAGCTTTTAATTTAGTTAACGATTTTCTTGCCGAAACGTTGACAATTCTTTGGCAGACAGCTGTCCGCTGTATAGTGCACAGTTCACAGAGCTTCTCAAGTAGTCTGTATAGTCTGCACAGAGCTTCTCAAGTAGTCTGTATAGTCTGCACAGAGCTTCTCAAGTAGTCTGTATAGTCTGCACAGAGCTTCTCAAGTAGTCTGTATAGTCTGCACAGAGCTTCTCAAGTAGTCTGTATAGTCTGCACAGAGCTTCTCAGTAGTCTGTATAGTGTATAGTCTGCACAGAGCTTCTCAAGTAGTCTGTATAGTCTGCACAGAGCTTCTCAAGTAGTCTGTATAGTCTGCACAGAGCTTCTCAAGTAGTCTGTATAGTCTGCACAGAGCTTCTCCAGTAGTCTGTATAGTCTGCACAGAGCTTCTCAAGTAGTCTGTATAGTCTGCACAGAGCTTCTCAAGTAGTCTATATAGTCTGCACAGAGCTTCTCAAGTAGTCTGTATAGTTTGCACAGAGCTTCTCAAGTAGTCTGTATAGTCTGCACAGAGCTTCTCAAGTAGTCTGTATAGTCTGCACAGAGCTTCTCAAGTAGTCTGTATAGTCTGCACAGAGCTTCTCAAGTAGTCTGTATAGTCTGCACAGAGCTTCTCAAGTAGTCTGTATAGTCTGCACAGAGCTTCTCAAGTAGTCTGTATAGTCTGCACAGAGCTTATCAAGTAGTCTATATAGTCTGCACAGAGCTTCTCAAGTAGTCTGTATAGTCTGCACAGAGCTTCTCAAGTAGTCTGTATAGTCTGCACAGAGCTTCTTAAGTAGTCTATATAGTCTGCACAGAGCTTCTCAAGTAGTCTGTATAGTCTGCACATAGCTTCTCAAGTAGTCTGTATAGTCTGCACAGAGCTTCTCAAGTAGTCTGTATAGTCTGCACAGAGCTTCTTTATCTAGTATGTACCACACATGGCAGCGCACCATTCCACTGACGTTCGATATAAGCCACGCGTCACTTCCAGGCCTGCACAGACAGGACAGGGAGCCCTGCGGTAGGCTGGGGACAGGTCGGGCACCCCTGCCGTCCGGCGCCAGTGCTGGTCCGCCCTCAACCCTCCGAAGGAACGCATGCACCGCCCCGGCGGACAGATGAAACGGCCGTGCAGTCGACAGCCTCCTCCGAACACGGAAGGCGTGGGAGGGGACAACTAAAGTCTAAACCAGCACGAGGTGACTCACGAAAAACCCAGCTCATGTCTCTTATATCATATTCAGTCAAGGTTGTCGATCGAACAACGAGCACACCAGACAGGGGATCGTCGATAAATAGTTTGTTCTTTGTTCTGGTGCTGGAATTCCTCGCGACACATGGCCGTCCGTCGTGACCTGACACTCAGTTGGAGATCGCTGCACTCAGTTGGAGATCGCTGCAGGCTCACCGCTGACCGCACCTGTTGATACAATGAAGTGATTCTCCGCCTGGAACTCATGTGCATACGTGATTAACGAGCCTTGCCGGGATGCCTGTGGTGTAGGTGCGCTACACTACACGTGTTGGCTGTGTGTTCTGTAGGCTGCTGTCCTCATTTCCAGGCCAGGTACGGTACTGTCAGCTCTAGGAAAAGCAGAGCTGACAGTACCGCACACAGTGCCTGTTGTTATTCGGGCGGTATATACGGCTGCTGCTCTCAGCTCGTGTGAGCCTGTTGCGCACACCGTCTGCAGCTCTGCCTGGCGCGCAGCCAGCTGCCAGTAGGTATCGTTCTCACACCTCACAGTGACCAGCATACCTGGCCTCTCGTTACCGCTCCCCGAGATGACACGCCTCTCATACCAGCAACTATTGAATCAATGTCGGTTTGCTGGCCGGTATGGCCTATAATTCCTGCTATCTGCAGCTGGTAGCAGTCCCATTACCTTACCATGGGGGCAGGTGGTGCACGCGCCGCCTGCCGAGCCACAGCGGGCCGGCTGAGTCACTGACTGCTGACTCAGCTAACTGCTGACTCTGCTGACTCTGCTGACTCTGCTGGTTGTGAACCTGGAGGGTCGGCGGCCGTTCCACCGTGTAACACCGCCCACCGCCGCCCGCCGCCTGCCGACCGCCGACCGCCCACCGCCGACCGCCCACCGCCCACCGCCGACCGCCCACCGCCCACCGCCCACCGCCCACCGCCCACCGCCCACCGCCCACCGCCCACCGCCCACCGCCCACCGCCCACCGCCCACCTCCCACCGCCCACCGCCCACCGCCCACCGCCCACCGCCCACCGCCCACCGCCCACCGCCCACCGCCCACCGCCCACCGCCCACCGCCCACCGCCCACCGCCCACCGCCCACCGCCCACCGCCCACCGCCCACCGCCCACCGCCCACCGCCCACCGCCCACCGCCCACCGCCCACCGCCCACCGCCCACCGCCCACCGCCCACCGCCCACCGCCCACCGCCCACCGCCCTCCGCCCTCCGCCCTCCGCCCTCCGCCCTCCGCCCTCCGCCCTCCGCCCTCCGCCCTCCGCCCTCCGCCCTCCGCCCTCCGCCCTCCTCCCTCCGCCCTCCGCCCTCCGCCCTCCGCCCTTCGCCCTCCGCCCTCCGCCTGGACCGAGACCGTGCGGCTCAGCCCACGGTCTGGGCCCGATCCGATCACCGCCGGCCGCCGCGCGCGTGTGGCGGCCGTTGTGCAACGAGCACCGCGTGGGAGAGGCCAAGTCAATGCCGCGACCGGCGGCGGTGACACTGAGACTTGTGCGGCGCCACGAGGGTCTCCCTTACCCCGACCCGCAGCCGCGCTGTGCCAGCCACCCAAAACCGCCGCCCTCTGTGGTGCCGGCCGCCCAAAACCGCCGCCCTCTGTGGTGCCGCCCACCCAAAACCGCCGCCCTCTGTGGTGCCGCCCACCCAAAACCGCCGCCCTCTGTGGTGCCGGCCGCCGGGAGACGACTAAGCCCTCTGTGGTGCCGGTCGCCGGGAGACGACTAAGCCCTCTGTGGTGCCGGTCGCCGGGAGACGACTAAGCCCTCTGTTGTGCCGGCCGCCGGGAGACGACTAAGCCCTCTGTTGTGCCGGCCGCCGGGAGACGACTAAGCCCCATGTTGTGCCGGCCGCCGGGAGACGACTAAGCCCTCTTTTGTGCCGGCCGCCGGGAGACGCCACAAAGGTGCGCCGCTGGCACTGCTGGTGTGGCGCCGCACGTTCGCTGGTATCCAGACATGGGAACCTGCCGAGGCTGAAGCCGGAGCTGGAGTGGAACAGGAGCCGGGGCCAGAAGAGGGGCTGGAGCAGGGACATGGCTGGAGCCGGAGCTGGAGTGGAACAGGAGCCGGGATCAGAAGAGGGACGGGATCAGGGACAGGGCTGGATCCGGAGCTGGAGTGGAACAGGAGCCGGGGCCAGAAGAGGGGCTGGATCAGGGACAGGGCTGGAGCAGGGACATGGCTGGAGCCGGAGCTGGAGTGGAACAGGAGCCGGGATCAGAAGAGGGACGGGATCAGGGACAGGGCTGGATCCGGAGCTGGAGTGGAACAGGAGTCGGGGCCAGAAAAGGGACTGGATCAGGGACAGAGCTGGAGCCGGAGCTGGAGTGGAACAAGGACAGGGCTGGAGCAGGGACAGGGCTGGATCCAGAGCCGTTGTGGAACAGGAGCCGGACTAGAAGAGGGGCTGGAACAGGGACAGGGCTGGAGCCGGAGCTGGAGTGGAACAGGAGCCGGGGCCAGAAGAGGGGCTGGATCAGGGACAGGGCTGGAGCCGGAGCTGTAACCGGAGTACAAATCTGGTGAGCGACAGGACCACGCTGAACACAATCCACCCCCGTCAGTGTTGAGCTATCAGACACACGACTAAATAGGTCATCTCTGCCGATCGATCACTGCCGTCCTCCTGCTGATCACGATCCGTGAGTCTCGGTGGAGAAACGAGGGCCCTCCCTCGGCTTTGACCATTGCTCGCTGGACCTCCGCGGACCACTGGACCGGACCATCTGTTCGGTCCGCCGTGGCCCGTATGGTCCGCCACCGGTCACAGACCCACCCCCAGAGCCAGCCGAGGGTGATCCTGGTGGGAACAAAGAGCGGCTGATGCCCCCCCCCCCCGCGTGTCGGCCGAGCCAGCCGCAGCCCATCCTTTGTCGCAGGTGGGACGCGTTTTTAGCAGCGCCAGCGATGGCCGTGGCACTCGACGCAAGCCGTGGTGCCCAGTGAGGCGACAGTTGCTGCAGATGGGTCGCTTTGTAGGCGGAAGGTCGGGCGGATAACGAGCGCGTGCATACATGAATAGCTGAACAAGAAGCCCTCCTCGCGCCGACGGCTGTCGCCACCGGCCAGAATTCTGCCTCGGCAGCGTTCACTGGCCGCGCGGGCAGACGTGTCGACTCGAATTAGTTCGGCCATCAGCAGTGAATGCGCCTGTCGTGGTCGACTGGGCCCCGACATCCGGCAGCCAGCTGGAGGCCGGCCCGGAGCCGCGATCTGGGTCCGGGCCGGCCCGGAACCGCCGGCCGTCCGCCTCTCCCACGCCGGCCTGACCCTGCGCGCCTGCCGCTGACCCCTGTACCGGAGGGTGACAGGCGCCGCCGCCGCGCCGTCCGCCTCTCCCACGCCGGCCTGACCCTGCGCGCCTGCCGTTGACCCCTGTATCGGAGGGTGACAGGCGCCGCCGCCGCGCCATCCGCCTCTCCCACGCCGGCCTGACCCTGTGCGCCTGCCGCTGGCCCCTGTATCGGAGGGTGACAGGCGCGCCGCCGCGCCGTCCGCCTCTCCCACGCCGGCCTGACCCTGCGCGCCTGCCGCTGACCCCTGTATCGGAGGGTGACAGGCGCCGCCGCCGCGCCATCCGCCTCTCCCACGCCGGCCTGACCCTGTGCGCCTGCCGCTGACCCCTGTATCGGAGGGTGACAGGCGCCGCCGCCGCGCCATCCGCCTCTCCCACGCCGGCCTGACCCTGTGCGCCTGCCGCTGACCCCTGTATCGGAGGGTGACAGGCGCCGCCGCCGCGCCATCCGCCTCTCCCACGCCGGCCTGACCCTGTGCGCCTGCCGCTGACCCCTGTATCGGAGGGTGACAGGCGCCGCCGCCGCGCCATCCGCCTCTCCCACGCCGGCCTGACCCTGTGCGCCTGCCGCTGACCCCTGTATCGGAGGGTGACAGGCGCCGCCGCCGCGCCATCCGCCTCTCCCACGCCGGCCTGACCCTGTGCGCCTGCCGCTGACCCCTGTATCGGAGGGTGACAGGCGCCGCCGCCGCGCCATCCGCCTCTCCCACGCCGGCCTGACCCTGTGCGCCTGCCGCTGACCCCTGTATCGGAGGGTGACAGGCGCCGCCGCCGCGCCATCCGCCTCTCCCACGCCGGCCTGACCCTGTGCGCCTGCCGCTGACCCCTGTATCGGAGGGTGACAGGCGCCGCCGCCGCGCTATCCGCCTCTCCCACGCCGGCCTGACCCTGTGCGCCTGCCGCTGACCCCTGTATCGGAGGGTGACAGGCGCCGCCGCCGCGCCATCCGCCTCTCCCACGCCGGCCTGACCCTGTGCGCCTGCCGCTGACCCCTGTATCGGAGGGTGACAGGCGCCGCCGCCGCGCCGTCCGCCTCTCCCACGCCGGCCTGACCCTGTGCGCCTGCCGCTGACCCCTGTATCGGAGGGTGACAGGCGCCGCCGCCGCGCCGTCCGCCTCTCCCACGCCGGCCTGACCCTGTGCGCCTGCCGCTGACCCCTGTATCGGAGGGTGACAGGCGCCGCCGCCGCGCCGTCCGCCTCTCCCACGCCGGCCTGACCCTGTGCGCCTGCCGCTGACCCCTGTATCGGAGGGTGACAGGCGCCGCCGCCGCGCCGTCCGCCTCTCCCACGCCGGCCTGACCCTGTGCGCCTGCCGCTGACCCCTGTATCGGAGGGTGACAGGCGCCGCCGCCGCGCCGTCCGCCTCTCCCACGCCGGCCTGACCCTGTGCGCCTGCCGCTGACCCCTGTATCGGAGGGTGACAGGCGCCGCCGCCGCGCCGTCCGCCTCTCCCACGCCGGCCTGACCCTGTGCGCCTGCCGCTGACCCCTGTATCGGAGGGTGACAGGCGCCGCCGCCGCGCCGTCCGCCTCTCCCACGCCGGCCTGACCCTGTGCGCCTGCCGCTGACCCCTGTATCGGAGGGTGACAGGCGCCGCCGCCGCGCCGTCCGCCTCTCCCACGCCGGCCTGACCCTGTGCGCCTGCCGCTGACCCCTGTATCGGAGGGTGACAGGCGCCGCCGCCGCGCCATCCGCCTCTCCCACGCCGGCCTGACCCTGCGCGCCTGCCGCTGACCCCTGTATCGGAGGGTGACAGGCGCCGCCGCCGCGCCGTCCGACCGCCTGAACAGCTGAGCGTCGGCACCGCGACCGACTGCCGCCAGTCGGAGCGGTGCCGGCGGCTCGGTCGGCGCCCGGCGGCGGTGAGGACGATGACGGCGGTTTTGGCGGCAGGTGGCTGGCTGGCGTTTGCGACGCTCATTGATTTGACATGCCCTTTGCCGAGAGAGAGGGAGGGAGCTGTCCGATCGATTATGTGGCGCGCACCGCCCAGATCGATTCTACAAAGACAGCTCAGCGCCAATGATCTGCATGGGCTGCACCCCAGCGCTGGGTGGTAATGCGCGTGATCAAACGTCACGCTAACGACGCTGATTGGCCACTATGTGAGGCAGCTGGGCCGCGTGAAGCAGCTGAGCTGGGCTGTCTGATGTCAGGTGGGCTGTCTGATGTCAGCTGGGCTGTCTCATGTCAGCTGGGCTGTCTCATGTCAGCTGGGCTGTCTCATGTCAGCTGGGCTGTCTGATTTGTCGCCTGCTGGATGCCAAGGGGTCTGTCTTGTTTGCTTGTTTGTCATCACGTGCAGCTGTTGGGGCGAGGATAATGTGCTGCGACGTGCGGCGGCTGGGTCACCCGGCCGCATTAGTGGACGAGGGAAAGCAATACTGTAACACGGATCAAGTGTCCGCCCCCGATTTGTCCGCCCCTGTAGCTCAGTGGGAGAACGCTGGACTTCTGACCTATCCCGGTAGTGGTAGCCCGGGTTCGAGTCGCTTCGGCGCTCGCTATTTGCTCCTGACTGGGATGACCTGCGGCTGGTGGCGGCGGTCGCACTCAAGGTCAGGTGACGTCAGTGAGCGGAGCGGACCGTGTCCAGGTATCTCGGGCACGTAAAACTTTCGTCTCTAAATTCTGCCGGCCAACAGGAATTGCGCGATCGGGTGGTGAGGTCCTGCACAACAAGCTCTGCTTAGCGCGGATCCTGACCTCGGAAATCCATCCATAAAAACATTCGGACTAAATTTATTATGAAAAAAAAAAATGCCCGGCAGACGGGACACCTGATTACCGTAAATAGGTATTGTGAATAATTACAGTATAGGTCGAACTTCGTAAATATGTCCGGAAGCAGCAGGGCGCGGGATATTGCCATATTCATATTGATTAATCTGCGACGTCACCCGGAAATGTGCTCCGAGAGTTTTGTTTGACGGCGATCAATACGATTGACAGCCAAAACACGCTCTGGATGTGAATGATTGGCTTGCTGATTAAAACAGCGATAACAAGTGCTGGATCCGTCGGCGAGTCGGGTGTCGATCGGTCGTCTTCTGCCCTGCCTCGGATGCGATTTCGAAGCACGTGATTTTAGAATCACTCAATTTGTCCAATTTGCACATACCTATGATGTTGTTATAAAGTCAAACACAAAGACTGCAGTCACTAATCAAATAAATACAACTTATCTATTCATATTTAAGCGCCCACCTTTGTAAACCGACCAGATTATAATTCAAAAATCGACCACAATCGTAATTATCAACTGGTTTCGTGTTTGTGTACATTTGGCCTACATCCACTGATACCCCTGTTTTGTTTCCTGTATGCTATCCCCTGCACAGTGGTCTTGCCGAGGATGCACAGGGCCTCGGCTAAGGAATTATCACTGGGGGGGGGGGGGTAATTCGAAAAACATGCTGCTAAAGCATATGGTTAAGCGCAGGCACGTAGCCAGTATTTTTCGCAGGGGGGGGGGGGGGCACGTCAATGGTAGAATTATATTTCGTTCCTCAGCCAAATGTTGTTGACCAGGGGGGTCGGATCTTCAGCAAAATCGCATTTTGTCTGGTGTAAATTGATTTGCTCAAGGGGGAGGGGGCTATGACCGTGCTCCCCTTGGCTACGTCCCTGGTTAAGCGTACCTATTAATAGGTACTGATGCATTTTAAGTGTGATAATGACAAATGTAAGTGTAAAACAGAAATAAAATAGTAGAATAATACAATTTAATGAAGCTAAAAAAAATGATACATTTAATTTAAACACGCCCATCATAGAAGGTCCACACGTGCGATGTCGATTTTTGAAAACGATTTGGGGGACCGAACAGGAACGGAGCGAAGGGGTCCACTGGCGCTATAGCTTTACCAATACAACTAAATCGGTCGAACATTAACACATTTCCCGAAGAAAGATCTAAGCAGATTATACCAGGGATAATTTGTTTCAAAGCAGTTCTTAACCCGCGCCCTGCCGGTGCTCGGCGCCAGCTTAGTCGTGCTAGGGGAGGCATCTGACGTCCCCACCCCGGAACTCGGCTCCAATGGGGATTAGGCAAAATCCACAAATACCGTTAGGTAGCTCGTCTAAATTCATGTCGAAATTGTCACATCGCTCAATCAAACACTGTGGCTGTGGCGCGACCACAAACTTCTTTGGCGGTGGGAACACTTGACGTGACCTGGTGACCTCACCTGAGATGACCCTAGTCAAAATGTTTACTTAAAGTGCGCAATTCATGCAGAAACAGCGGTGCCAGAAACGGTGGTGCTACACGCCGCCAATTCTCGAGAAAAAAAAATAGGGGGCGTCCCAACCCAACCTCCCCCTAAAACGCCACACCCTCGGCTCGGCACGACACGTCTTTGTTTGCAAAAGCACACAAAGTCGGACGAGTTTTGAGACCGTTCTTCAAAACGACGTTTTTGGCCGTTCTGGATGCGCCAATGGGTCAAAGGCTGAATTAGATAAATCGCATCTCTTACACAATCAAACAAAAACATTAGTTAATCATTTTGTGAGACGTTTCATTTTCGACTCAAAAACGATTTAATTAATGAAATAGCTGGCCTGCAATTAGTAACTCCTCATCAAATTATCGTATTAATCAGTGCAGATCCAACCCATGCAATAGATATCCATTGGAATGGAAAACGAGGCACCAAAGCTAAGAATAGTTGTTACATGCGTTCACTTCAAACGCACGGGACGTGCGTCGGCCACGGGACGGCACGGGACGTGCCGACGCACGGGACGTGCGTCGGCAGGTCGCAGGTTCAAGCCAGCTCCTCTCATTACGGCTTTTAACGCGCATATTCGCTCTATTTTGAAGTTTGGCAGCATAATCTGGTCGGGTGCTGCCAAGTCTCACACCGTGCGACTGGATAGAGTTCAACATAAGTTCTTGATTTGGCTGGCCGTGAACTCAAACCGCCCATCTGACTCACTTGACTACTCACACTTGCTTAACCGCTTCGGAGTCTTACGGATTACCTCTCGACTAGCGCAGCACGACTTTATTTTCTTGCATGGTATGTTTGGGGGACGCTTTGATTCGGTTGACATCCAGGGCATGTTTGGTCTTGCAGTTCCTGCCAGACCCACTCGCACGCGACCAATTTTACATGTTCCTATCGCCAGAGTCGAGACAATTAAGAACGGGATGTTATGTCGCCTACCGCGTCGGCCAAACCTTCTGTACGAGAACATTCCCAGCGCTGACCTCTTTGGCGATCGATGCACTTATGCAAAATGTGTATCAATGTTTATCCGCCAAACAGTGTGATGTATTTTCTCATGAACACTTGACCCTGTGACACTGTATGCTCTGCTATTTATCGTTTTTATTTCCTTGACTCCGTCTGTAGTTGGGTTATTGTACCTGTTGACGGTAAACAATAAATATAAATACCTGGTTGTTGCCGTTGATTGCTGATTACTGTACAACTCATCTCACATATTACGGTTAGACGTTAATAACTGAAATAATTGTTATTCGTTTTGAACGTTTTTTTTAAACTTTCGAATGATGATCATACCATGTAAACGTGGCATATTGCTTTCGAAACTAAATACATGAAATTCGGGCCGTCGTCCTACCAAGCATCGGGCTGATATCGGCTCAACGTCTGCATGTTTTCGAGAGACCCATTCATCATTGGTCGTGTCGGCCAAATGCTGGCACACAGCCCTACATTTATTCATCGGATATGCAGTGAAATCGGTTATTCAATCGAAATATGGCTGTGGGGGCCGAGGGCACCTTTGGGAGGCCGAGGGCCACCCCAGAGGAGACAAACAGCTAAAACTTTACGAATGAGAGAAACATTGCTTCGCCGATATTCCCCCGGTTTCGTCGTGTAATGTGATGAAGGTGGTTTTGTGTAGTCTATGTTCCTAGAACCAACGAATTCATCAGAAGCATGGTTTTCCACGGATCACCGTGGCTGAAGCCATGGTATATGTGTCAGATGCCTGATCTAAGATCAGACACAAGGGAGAACCCAGAACGGCACAAAAAAGTTTTTTGGCGTCGAAATCCACAAAAAGTATAAAATAGTAAAACAAACTCATCGGAATTTGCTTCTTTATGGATGCATGGGTGATTTAATAAGCTTTCTTTCGTAAAGTTTTTTTGGCTTTTAATTATAAAATACGTCGCGTTTTGCTGATTTCAGGTGGTTTGAGGCTTTGGCCTTTGGCCTTCTTGGATCCGCCATTGGCCAGAAACCATTGAAGGGGCCAAATTCATCTTTAGGGGACCAAACTCAAAATATTGAGGCCGGAGGCCACTCCAAACGTATATAAATCGACACCTGTGGTCCACGCCAATTTCGAACCGACGTGACGAGGGGCAGATATTCGTCCTCAAGATCTCCAAGCTACGCTAGGTAGCTGTAGACGGCGTTTGATTAGTTTTAAGTTGAAAGCATGCTTCAGTGACGCTTTATCTACTTTACAGACCGTACAATCGTATGTTACCTACTAATTTAGCTCCCACTAGGGAGGCAAAATTTGGTCACTGGGGAGGAAGCCAGCAGTCACTGTGCCCCCCCCCCCCCCCAATTAACATGCTATCCGATGTCATGCAGTACAGTACAAAACCGTCGGGTGGCTAAATATTTGTTTAAAGGCTAGTGACGCATCATCCATAGTATCCTATGTGCCCGCTCGTGTCGAATTAACTCAGTTTCACTGGGGGGGGGGAATTGGTTCCAATGAAAGGGCAATTCCTTCCACTGAGGAGGGGGGGATTGCCCCCCCCCCCCCAGTTAACATGTTATCCGAGGCCCTGAGCTTGCACCACTAGAGGTGAATCCGGTGAGATCTATGACCCCGCCGGAATGTCATTATCGACCGACCAGCTCATGAGTCGGGGTCTGCAGCAGACGAAATACTGGCCCGGACGGCCGACAGTGTGCCGACTGTCCCGAACGGTGGACAGCTGGACAGGAATTGGAACGCGTCATGGGCCTGGTTTTCTGGTGCTGTATCTGAGCGATTTACGGCTGAACCGTTACTTTACCTGTTGGCGGCACCAGCCAAGGACCAATAATTTAAGCCATGGGCTACTTTCCCGGATTGGACACCGTTACCGGCTGGATTGGACACTGTTACCGGCTGGATTGGACACCGTTACCGGCTGGATTGGACACCGTTACCGGCTGGATTGGACACCGTTACCGGCTGGATTGGACATTGTTACCGGCTGGATTGGACACCGTTACCGGCTGGATTGGACACCGTTACCGGCTGGATTGGACACCGTTACCGGCTGGATTGGGCACCGTTACCGGCCGGATGACCCTCTTCGGTCCCATCGTTAGTGGACCTCGTTCCATTTCGGCCGCCCCATCATAAAAGGATATATTTTCGCTTTATTGAGTCTCATTATCCGCCAAAAGGCCTTATTTTGCCTTGGATAGCTAATGTGTGGCAATTACCAGTGGACCTTGGCTTCTAAACGCTGTCACCACGTTCTTGGTTTGCTGGTCTGTAAGGGAGTGACTGAGATAACGGGCATTTTATCAGACACGTTTTCACACGGCACGTTTTCGCTGCATGCGGACTGGAACATGTGGCTTTGGAATGTTCCCCGCTGTTGCCAACTCTGCTTCCTTTGTATTTTATCTTAGTTTATTCATATCCAATATTCATAAAACCAGGCAAAAGCTGTCTAATGCATCGTATTTTCAGCGTCGCTGATCGCCGAATATTCTTTGAGCCTTGTTTCTCCATTGTCACAGCAACAGCGATCCGTTGCTCCATGGCCTCAGCGCGGCAGCTGGCTGTGACTGGGCAGTGGTCCGCCGGCTGGCCGGCCGCTGTGGCTCGGACCTCCCCGGACCTCTCCGGACCTCCCCGCCGCCGTCCGGCCCAGTGTCTGTGCCTGGGCAGTGGTCCGCCGGCTGGCCGGCCGCGGTGGCTCGGACCTCCCCGGACCTCCCCGCCGCCGTCCGGCCCAGTGGCTGTGCCTGGGCAGTGGTCCGCCGGCTGGCCGGCCGCGGTGGCTCGGACCTACCCACCGCCGTCCGGCCCAGTGGCTGTGCCTGGGAAGTGCTCCGCCGGCTGGCCGGCCGCGGTGGCTCTGACCTCCCCGCCGCCGTCCGGCCCAATGGCTGTGCCTGGGCAGTGGTCCGCCGGCTGGCCGGCCGCGGTGGCTCGGACCTCCCCGGACCTCCCCGCCGCCGTCCGGCCCAGTGGCTGTGCCTGGGCAGTGGTGCGCCGGCTGGCCGGCCGCGGTGGCTCGGACCTACCCACCGCCGTCCGGCCCAGTACCAGCCGCTGCACCTCTGCAGTTCAGGGCCAACCGGTCCCAGACCCGCCGCCACTGCCTTCCGCGCTCGGCCGCCGCGATTTCGCGAGCGCGCCGCGGCACCACGGACGCGCACCAGTGGGGGATATATTGGCGTTACGACACACCAATCAGTCCTGGGGCACGACGGCAAGCGCTACACGGGCCACGCGATTGTCGTATGCCCTGGGGGTCGCGCCACTACACCAGTGTCGCGGTCGCAGCTGACCGGGCCTGCAGTATCGGTGAACTCACCGCCGCCCATTTTCGGACGGACCGGCGCCAGTTTGCTCGCTGGACGCCGTCGCCGCTCTCTGGCTGGCCGGGGTCCCGTTACGGCCGTCGAGAGGCAGACCGGAGCCCGACACCCACGCGCCCCTCGCTCCGCCGCAGCCGGGCTCGACCCGGGTGGAGGACGCGATGTGAACGGCTGGGAGAGGCGCACGCCGCACACAGCCGGGGCGGGATCGGCTGGAGCTGCCGGCCATTACGTCTGCGGCCATTACGTCTGTGGCCATTACGTATGTGGCCATGACGTCTGCGGCCATTACGTCTGCGGTAATTACGTCTGCGACCATTACGTCTGCGGCCATTACGTCTGCGACCGTTACGTCTGTGGCCATTACGTCTGCGGTCATTACGTCTGCGGCCATTACGTCTGCGGCCATTACGTCTGCGGCCATTACGTCTGCGGCCATTACGCTGACCGTCGGCCAGCGTCCCGAATAGCCAGCCAGCTGAAGGCTTGAACAGGCATGGCCAGCGTCCCACAGTGCGCGTGGTGCATTGTCAGCGTCCGCGTCAGCGCTGACCAGTTACAGCGCTGACCAGTTACAGCGCTGACCAGTTACAGCGCTGACCAGTTACAGCGCTGACCAGTTACAGCGCTGACCAGTTACAGCGCTGACCAGTTACAGCGCTGACCAGTTACAGCGCTGACCAGTTACAGCGCTGACCAGTTACAGCGCTGACCAGTTACAGCGCTGACCAGTTACAGCGCTGACCAGTTACAGCGCTGACCAGTTACAGCGCTGACCAGTTACAGCGCTGACCAGTTACAGCGCTGACCAGTTACAGCGCTGACCAGTTACAGCGCTGACCAGTTACAGCGCTGACCAGTTACAGCGCTGACCAGTTACAGCGCTGACCAGTTACAGCGCTGACCAGTTACAGTGCTGACCAGTTACAGCGCTGACCAGTTACAGCGCTGACCAGTTACAGCGCTGACCAGTTACAGCGCACCAGCGTCCCACAGCGCTGACCAGTTACACAGTCAAGGTGACGCGGTAACAAGCACACGGTTCTCACGATCACTCGTCAGCGTGGCGGCGGGAAGCCGAAAGTCGGCGCGGCCGAAGGCGTCACCTGGCCGCCTTAGCGTAACGACCGCCTTGTTGACACACTTGCATTCAGGGGCCGTCGGTCGGGGCGGCGGAAAGTCGGCGTCCGCCCCGACCAGTGACGGCGGCCTCCGGGCGGGCCTCCGCCGGCCCCGATTCGGCACCAGTTTCACAACCCGCACGATATGTGCGGGTTGTACGTCACGATATGTGACGTCCGTCGCGGGACGGACGTCACGATATGTGACGTCCGTCGCGCCGGTGGCGTATGTGCCCTCTGCCAGACCGACCGTGATGGCCACGCTGCCCTGATCGTGCGGTGGCCCTCCCAGGTCAGACGGGTCACCAACAGTGCCAAGCAGTCGTGCCTGCAGGACGAGCCCTGTCGGCCGTTAGCTGGGCGCTGCCTGTGACTCATTGTGCAGGTCCGCCCACGTCCCTCGTCAGCCTCGTCAGCCTCGTCAGCCGGCTGCGGCTGCTGAGTCGCGGCGGCGTGAGGGCGGCGCGGAGCGGTGCAGTGCGTCAGCGCGTGTCCCATCTCGGTGACGCCGCTGAAAGCCCACCCCACGCGGCACTACGCGGCACTACGCGGCACTACGCGGCACTACGGGACCCCACGCGCGGGGCTGCCCGCTTTGTTGCATCACAAGTTCGAGGTGGGTTTTGTCGGATGCGGCCGCTTGCGAAACTGGCAGGCGCGGCCGTGGCCAGTGCCGTCGCCCCATACATGCACCGTATATCAGTGGACGAGCGCCAACAGCAAACGACGTGTTGACGGCGGGGTCAGGTCCTCAGTAGGTCAAGATGCGCAGCAACATGTTTCGGTGCGCGACAACGGTTCCAGTCCCGACCATCCCGTCAGGAGGCGCCTTGGACAGAGCAACCTTCTCAAAACGGTACTCCTCGATCGGGGGCGGAGGCAGTCCTCCAATCCTACATCCCTGTCTGGGACCACGTCTGACGGTTGTTTGATGACCCTCACACTCGAACGATGCACTCAGCTTGACGATGCCCTCAGCTTGACGGATAGCCGGTCAGCAACCAAATTCAGCTGACCGGTTTGATGATCCCCCGTCCGTTCCGTGAGATGTTCACGCCTTCATCTGGCAGCGAAGCAAGGCCAGATTATCTGTTCCCACATGTGTGGGACTGAGGCCTTTCTCTTCATATCATACACAAGGAACACACCCCAGGACAGGCTCATATTTGGACGCGTCGCAGACGACAATCTTAGTCGTCTCGATGGCGTCCCAACCGATCCCGACTGATCCTGACCGATCCTGACCGATCCTGACCGATCCTGACCGTTCCGACGGTCCAGAGACGGTCCTGACGGGTGCTGACCGTCCCGACCACCCCGCTCGGCAGTTGAGCTGAGGATTGGTCAGGGTGTCAGCACTGGCGGATCCAGGGAGGAGCGGCAGGGGCGGCAATGCAAATTAGCCCCCCCCCCCCCCAAAAAAAATCCGCTGAAACTGGCGATGAAAAATGAGTACCTACTGCCTGCGAAAAAAAAGTACTTCTTGCGAAATATTTGTGTTTTTTGTTTTGCCTTGTTCCTGTTCCCTCTATTTTGTAGCATTTTGGTAGCAGTAGGGATAGGGCAAGTGGCGCGTTTGACGCTATTTTGGAGTGATTCACAACCAACGTAAGTTATAATTTTTCCACGCAGCGTCACAGCCTTTGGTCTGATGCTGCCTGCTGGGTGGCAAAGGAGCGCGTGAGGGAATTTCCTTGCATAGGTACCTATGTTGTGTGGAATACGTCTACTAGTATTAAGTAGGGTGATTAGGTTCAGTTAAAACAAATCCCAATGTTCTTCTCTTTGTAGCTGGGCCATTCCACGACAAATCGACAAAAAAAGCAAAGTGCAAAATGACATCGTCATGTCACCGATTTGGACCAAAATTGGTATATGTGGTAACCTGGGGCGCTAAAGCGAGCTGTGAAAGTTGTATTGCAATGCAAGCAGTGGTTCCGGAGATATTGCCTCGGGCATGTTTATAAGGTAAGGTGGATGTCAATCTTTGTCAGCCCATATGGCGGAAAATTTACGAAGCAATATATATGTATTATATGTCATTAGAATGGCAATGAGTTTTTTTTATAACACGGTGATATTGATTTTGTTCATTTTAGAAAATTTCGAAATTTAGTACATCTTCGAAATTTTACAACTTTTTTGGATACCCTTTCTCAAACGTGTTGATAATTTTCGCTATGCTATTATTACGTGTAAAAACGTTTCAATTAAGTGCAAAAATAAAATTGAGAGATATTTGCCTCCAAATATCTCAAGTTTTGGCATTTTTACATGCTGTTTTTGTATAAAAAACATGTTATTCGCTAGTAACTTTTGACTGAATAAAATTAGAATGATGCGGTAAACGTCATTTTGCTGTTCTTATCACGATGAGTTAAATGCTCGGCAGCATGACATCTTTCTGACATTTGATGACATTGACCTTAAATTTCAAAGTTAGTAATATTTTGACATTTTGAATCTTTTTTGGATACCCAAGCCAAATGCATTTCCTATTTTTGACTTTATTATTGTTAAGGGTAAAGAAGTTTCGTTCAAACAAACAAAAAATACAATTGATGGTTATTTGTCTTCAAATATGCTAAACTTTGCCATTTAATGTGTTTTTTTTTGTGAAAGATGTTATTCCCCAATAACTTTTGACTGAATACAGATAAAAAGGCAGAATAGACACCATTTTGTTATTTTTGTCAAGACGCGTTGAATGATATGCAGTATGACTTCTTTCTAACATTTGGTGACCTTCACCTAAGGTCAATGATAACGTTCAAGGTTAGGTTTCCAATTGTGGCCTATGTGGCGATGCTATATATCTTTATAGTAGAGGTTGATTTTCCATTGGGTCTGCAGTGCAGGAATATTTGTATCTTTGCACTCCGCTGAGATGCAAAGATAAAAAGGTTTAATGCTCGTTCAACGATGAAGTGAAATGTGTTATCTTTGCATCCCTCTGAGATGCAAGATAAAAACACGTGATTTTCGACGAAAAATCAAGTACGGAACTGAACTAGACTGAATCAAACTCTACTTAGAAAGATATACAATTCTTCATGTCTCCCTCGTGGAAGATAGGAAATCTTTTCCGCGCGTGTTCCTGAAAAAACTCGTTCCTTCGTCGCTCGGTTTTTCAGTCACACGCTTGGAAAAGATAGCATTATCTTCCACTCGGAGCCATGAAGAATCCTCTATATCTTAAAACTTGTCTTGTTGCAAGGAATTCGATTGGGCTTAAATAACGCCTGATCGTCAATGTCAACTTTTGAATCCATTTTAATTTTAATGTCGAATATCAACTTCATAACTTCCTTCTCGGTGTAAAGAAAGCCCGAAAATGTCTCAGTTTGCTTTATGATGATCAACGATCGCGCAATTATTTTAACACCAATGAATTCCTATCTTCAAGACAAGTTCAAAGATAAATAACATCGCAGTGTAGGTCAAATTTGGAAAGGTGACCTTGCACCGTGACCTTGACCTTTGGTCAAGGTCATCAAATGTCAGAAAGAGGTCATGCTTCACAGCATTCAACGCGTCTTGATGATAACAACAAAATGACGTTTACCGTGCCCTTCTAGCTTTATTTAGTCAAAGGTTATTAGCGTATAACTTATTTTTTTATAGAAAATAACATGTAAAATGACCAAATTTGAGATATTTGGAGGCAAATATCCATCAATTGTATTTGTTCACTTAATTGACACATCCTTACACGTAAAAATAGCAAAGCGAAAATTTAGAAACACGTTTGATAGTACGATAGTGCAAATAATCGAGCTTTGCTGCGTGGTCGTATTCCGCATCACAAGGCGGGAAGGGTGTTGTAGTGAGCGTTACTTAGCAGTTAGCATGGCCAGGAGAAGTCACTTGTGTTCATACGATAGTAAAAATAAATTTGCATTACTCTTTTTATTTTAAAAGGTCTATTGGGGTCTGTGGATTCGAATACCAAAACAATGTGACCAACCCTGAACCAAAATCACCAAAATGAAAAATAGGGGTACCTTTTAGGTCATATGGAGGCCCCTGGGGCGCAGGACCCGCCGGAAGGTCCCCAGTGAAATTCGCCCCCCCCCCCCCCCCTCCCCATATTGGGAGGCTGGATCCGCCAGGGGGTGTCAGCCAGCGAACGAATCGTGTAGGCCAGGAGCTGACGTTCGTGTGAAACTCACGACCTAATATGGATTGGGAGGAGAACTTTAGCATCTGGAGGTTTTCCTGACTCATGATTGCGTCTCGGTTGGACTTGGACAATCGATTGAACGACAGCCTCGCACAACACACATATGGCCTGTCAGGCGCTGGGCCGATTCAGCTTACCCAGCGACACAGTGATGACCGCCGATAGCTGGCCGCTTATTTGGCCGTGACGTCATCCTCATGGTGCTGCTAACACCCTGCCTGCGGCATGACACAGTGATGATTACCCAGCGACACAGTGATGACCGCCGATAGCTGGCCGCTTATTTGGCCGTGACGTCATCCTCATAGTGCTGCTAACACCCTGCCTGCGGCATGACACAGTGATGATTACCCAGCGACACAGTGATGACCGCCGATAGCTGGCCGCTTATTTGGCCGTGACGTCATCCTCATAGTGCTGCTAACACCCTGCCTGCGGCATGACACAGTGATGATTACCCAGCGACACAGTGATGACCGCCGATAGCTGGCCGCTTATTTGGCCGTGACGTCATCCTCATAGTGCTGCTAACACCCTGCCTGCGGCATGACACAGTGATGATTACCCAGCGACACAGTGATGACCGCCGATAGCTGGCCGCTTATTTGGCCGTGACGTCATCCTCATAGTGCTGCTAACACCCTGCCTGCGGCATGACGCCACTGTGCGGCCCGATGGCGGGCGATTCAGCCGAGTGACGAAAGCACGTGGTGCGATGTTCGGCACGATGGCCGACGACGGGACCTAAGTGACGCGCTGCACCACGCATTACGGCGATGCTGTGGCACGGTGGCGACCGGTGACACTGCATAACATTACACCAGAACACCATGGTCAATCGTAGCGCAACGGTATGACGGCATTATGTATGAGATTATGTAATTATGCTGTGGACGGTTGGCGGACGGTTGGCGGACGGTTGGCGGACGGTTGGCGGACGGTTGGCGGACGGTTGGTGGACCGTGGGTGGGCCATGCCGATCCGAGTCTCTCACAGCGGAGTTCGGTGTCATCCCGTGACCTTGGAGAGGAAGCTAAAGGCCGTGACCGTATGTGTCATTCCACACTGTGGCCACACTGTCACGCGGGGTGAGATACCAGACTGACGAGTCACGCGGGGTGAGATACCGGACCGACGAGTCACGCGGGATGAGATACCGGACTGACGAGTCATGCGGGGTGAGATACCGGACCGACGAGTCACGCGGGGTGAGATACCGGACCGACGAGTCACGCGGGGTGAGATACCGGACTGCCGAGTCACGCGGGGTGAGATACCGGACTGACGAGTCACGCGGGGTGAGATACCGGACTGACGAGTCACGCGGGATGAGATACCGGACTGACGAGTCACGCGGGGTGAGATACCGGACTGACGAGTCACGCGGGGTGAGATACCGGACTGACGAGTCACGCGGGGTGAGATACCGGACTGACGAGTCACGCGGGGTGAGATACCGGACTGACGAGTCACGAGGGGTGAGATACCGGACTGACGAGTCACGCGGGGTGAGATACCGGACTGACGAGTCATGCGGGGTGAGATACCGGACCGACGAGTCACGCGGGGTGAGATACCGGACTGACGAGTCACGCGGGGTGAGATACCGGACTGACGAGTCACGCGGGGTGAGATACCGGACTGACGAGTCACGCGCGGTGAGATACCGGACTGACGAGTCACGCGGGGTGAGATACCGGACTGACGAGTCAGCGAGGGGTGCCGCGCGCTGCAAAGGCGAACACACGTTCAGACCACACGTTCAGACCACACGTTCTGCCTGCAGTTTTCAAATGTTGCCGGTGGGCTGTAGGCTTCCTGTTGAATCGAGAACTGAGACTGGTCCGCCGTCAGTCCAAAATAGGGAAAATCTCACCATCCTCAAGGTTACCGAGCGGTGATGGCTCCACGAAATTGGCCGTTTCTCTTCACCCAACGCCCACACGGAGAGGCAGTTGACATGGAGAACGCATTGGTCTGGCCTTGCGGCTCTCGAACGAGAGAGGGTGGTGTGACACGCAAGGACCCATGTGTATGATGAATGGCAGCTGGTGTTTGGAAATATGTCGTCTGCGCTCATGTTTACGGCGATCTTAACATGAGACCAAGCGAGCGAGAGCGAGAGCGTTCGCTGTAAACTAAATTTATTAATAAATGATAAATTTCCTTAGAGAAATCTTAGACTACATCAAGGCTTCGTTACACGTTGGAAAATCGAAACAGAGATAAGTTAGACCAATAACTTAAACCATGTTCAGTACTTCATTATCTGGAAATGAGATGTGTTCTTTGTGCGTTCGTGGCGAAATGCCTAAACCGCTTCTAGTGTGTTATCGGGCATTAATAACTTAGACATTTACTTAAAGGGAGTGTGCCTACTGTTTTGGAATGTCAAAATATTTGTCATACGGTAAGTAGCTATTGGTTTGATCGTTGTATATGATGAAATTCACACCTGGAGCCCCTTTAGTAGAATTTTTACTTCTATTGTTTTTGGCTTATTTTTTGTTTCGATATCTATAAAACGATCGCCACTATAGTGATGTTATGTAAAACGGCGCACATAAGACAATACAATTACGGTCACATCATGCAAGATAGAGAGACAGGTTTTGCACAGCATGTTCTTGCCACTGTGAACTTTATTATGTGCAAGTTTCGTAGCTCTAAATTGATAGCTTCGTCGAAAAATGGCCATCGGCCATCATCGAAACGGCCATCATCGAAAAGCATGATGGCCGTCCAGGTTCAGTTCGGCTGCTGCTATCAGCGCGCACGAGCTGTTTTGTCGAATTGCTATTGGCCAGTGTTAACAATATGCTAGCAGTTTAATCGATAGTTGCAGTGATTCTAGTAGCGGAAGCCTTCTGGAGTCTACCCGATAACTTCTTGCTCCCAGCAAGTTCCTGGAGTCTTTGGAATATCTCAGCAACTAGGGTAAATCTGGAGAAATGAAGTCATGGGTTAATTCAGAAAACTATGTTCTATATACCAGTGTCAATAACCCCAAATAAGCGATGTGAGTAAGCACACTCCCTTTAAAGTTCAAAATGCCGAAACTAATCCTAGAATGTTTACTGTGTTTTCCCATGGTTTCCAGTTTTCGTAAACATGAAGCATAATTCACAACACTCACTTAGAGCTGTCTAGATAGCGCTAATATAATACCTCTGGCAGGTGTTGTAACATCACTGGGTGAAACTGTCTTACAAGTGGACCCATCTCCAAAGCATATCGCTTGATTAGTATCTGTATGTCTAGCACGTGCAAGCAGCAATTATAGTCTCCATAATTAGCCCTAATTAACGCCAGCTGGTGGCGCTTCTCACTGTAGAGAATCCACGCAAAATTCCAACTTCGAGGTGCAATCGCCTCCTATCTCCTTCCGTCTCGAGCGTATAACGGCACTACGCAGAGTTGTCTGTTGTTGATACACTCTTGATCAGGGGCGGATCCAGGGGGTGGCTGCAGCGGTAGCCCCCCCCCCCCCCTCCCCCCGCCAGAATGGCGCCCCACGCAGAGTTGTCTGTTGTTGATACACTCTTGATCAGGGGCGGATCCAGGGGGTGGCTGCAGCGGTCGCCCCCCCCTCCCCCCGCCAGAATGGCGCCCCACGCAGAGTTGTCTGTTGTTGATACACTCTTGATCAGGGGCGGATCCAGGGGGTGGCTGCAGCGGTCGCCCCCCCCCCCCCCCCCCCCTCCCCCCGCCAGAATGGCGCCCCACGCAGAGTTGTCTGTTGTTGATACACTCTTGATCAGGGGCGGATCCAGGGGGTGGCTGCAGCGGTCGCCCCCCCCCCCCCCCCCTCCCCCGCCAGAATGGCGCCCCACGCAGAGTTGTCTGTTGTTGATACACTCTTGATCAGGAGCGGATCCAGGGGGTGGCCGCAGCGGTCGCGACCACCTCCCCCCCCCCCCCCCCCCTCCCCCTCCCCCCGCCAGAATGGCGCCCCACGCAGAGTTGTCTGTTGTTGATACACTCTTGATCAGGGGCGGATCCAGGGGGTGGCCGCAGCCGTCGCCCCCCCCCCCCCCCGCCAAAATGGCGCCCCACGCAGAGTTGTCTGTTGTTGATACACTCTTGATCAGGAGCGGATCCAGGGGGTGGCCGCAGCGGTCGCGACCACCTCCCCCCCCTCCCCTCCCCCCGCCAGAATGGCGCCCCACGCAGAGTTGTCTGTTGTTGATACACTCTTGATCAGGGGCGGATCCAGGGGGTGGCCGCAGCCGTCGCCCCCCCCCCCCCCGCCAAAATGGCGCCCCACGCAGAGTTGTCTGTTGTTGATACACTCTTGATCAGGGGCGGATCCAGGGGGTGGCCGCAGCCGTCGCCCCCCCCCCCCCCGCCAAAATGGCGCCCCACGCAGAGTTGTCTGTTGTTGATACACTCTTGATCAGGGGCGGATCCAGGGGGTGGCCGCAGCCGTCGCCCCCCCCCCCCCCGCCAAAATGGCGCCCCACGCAGAGTTGTCTGTTGTTGATACACTCTTGATCAGGGGCGGATCCAGGGGGTGGCCGCAGCCGTCGCCCCCCCCCCCCCCGCCAAAATGGCGCCCCACGCAGAGTTGTCTGTTGTTGATACACTCTTGATCAGGGGCGGATCCAGGGGGTGGCCGCAGCCGTCGCCCCCCCCCCCCCGCCAAAATGGCGCCCCACGCAGAGTTGTCTGTTGTTGATACACTCTTGATCAGGGGCGGATCCAGGGGGTGGCCGCAGCCGTCGCCCCCCCCCCCCCCCGCCAAAATGGCGCCCCACGCAGAGTTGTCTGTTGTTGATACACTCTTGATCAGGGGCGGATCCAGGGGTTGGCTGCTGCGGTCGCCCCCCCCCCCCCCTCCCCCCGCCAGAATGGCGCCCCACGCAGAGTTGTCTGTTGTTGATACACTCTTGATCAGGG
>JAXIVJ010016080.1:2500-29873 GCA_036785665.1 Chirona hameri
CAACGAAATTCCTTTATTTGTTCACAGATCACGTAAAATTGATGTAGAAGAAAGTACCCGAAGTTTCACGCTGATAGCTTTATTGGTTTTTGAGTTATTACGAAAATTCATCAGGGAGGCGTTAAACGCCTTTCCCTCCCCCCCCCCCCCCAATCAATGGCGGGTTAACTCATAACTTGTCTCAAGGCAAAGGTACAATTTGTGTTTGTCTCTTAATACTCTAATACAAAGTTGGCGATCTGTTCGGTGCATCGCTACTTGAATTATGGATATGCTGATTGATGCTAGCACCTGATAAATGATGATCAACACGATAGCGGGCAAAGCCACAGTGATCGCTGCTCTAAATTCGACGATTAAATACAACGTCTGACATTTACGCCTGGGAATAGTGTCATTTAAACGCGTGAAATCCTTTCGAAGTGTGACATTCATTTCAAACGCGGCCCTGCGTTAAATAATTTTATAAGCTCTAAACCATGATAGAACGATGATATAACTGACTGGACAAATTTGATCTACGTTTATTCTTATGCTGACATATTTGCATACAGGCGCATGAACACTCGGACAGCGGACATATCAGTGAAAATCAGGTAATAATTTGCGATAAGGGACCAACAGTAGCATACCAGTCGGAGAACAATTGCCTGTAACTATGTATTTAACATTATAGCAGAAGTGCTTCATTTCAATGCACAGTGACATCCACCCATCCAAACACTGCTATTTTGGGAGAGAAATAGGTCAACACTAAATCAGCTTGCGATTATTGTATGCAGTCAATTGAAACAAAAATAGGATTAGAACGAATTGGGAACTTGATGTAAGCAACAAATCTAGATTATATCTGGATCAGGCCGGGATGGCTTCAGTGCGGGTCAGACCGTTTCGGATTGATTCATTGCATGCTAGTTGGTCATGGTCAGGTGACGTCACGGACGGGGAAGACCATGTTGAGCCCGAGGTATGTACAAACAATTGTAGGCTCTTCATTGTGCAGGTTTGTAGGAATTGCGCAATAGGATGGTAGTGATCAACTTCCATCAACTTCCTCTGCTTATGAAAGGCTCTGATCACAGAAATAAATTCACGCAAAATGCTTCAAATAAAAATAATCCCCATATATTTGGTGAAAAACATATTATGTGTGAAGGGTCTGCGCAACAAGCTGTGCTTCGCGCAGGTCCCGACCTTGGAAATCCATCCATTCAAGAAGTTATGACTACATTTATTTAAACAAAACATAGACTTGCAACGTTGTTGCACGTCCAGGATACAGCGTTTACTGGAGCTGTGCATTTGCTACTCCCAAATTAAATGCCCTTACGCACCCATTCAATTGTGAAAAACTGCTAACAGCTGGCACTTGGCAGCCTACGATGGTGAAAATGTCAGATACCATGATGTTTTCAGGTGGAAGTGACGATGGGTACCTTTGTTGCAAAACAAAACAAAACATAGACTTGCAACGTTGTTGCACGTCCAGGATACAGCGTTTACTGGAGCTGTGCATTTGCTACTCCCAAATTAAATACCCTTACGCACCCATTCAATTGTGAAAAACTGCTAACAGCTGGCACTTGGCAGCCTACGATGGTGAAAATGTCAGATACCATGATGTTTTCAGGTGGAAGTGACGATGGGTACCTTTGTTGCCGGCTCAGCTGTCCGCCACTGGCGGCAGTTAACTGGGAGTGTTGACCGGTTACCCCCCTCCGGTTCTTCATCTGCAGTCTCAGGGTCAGGCCAGAGGGCGCTGCGGGTCCGCCCGAGTCGGAGTCGGACCGACCGGGTACACACACGGACTGAGTCACTGGCCGCCAGTTGGTGTGACGGAAATTTGGTGTCAGAGTATCTTTGACACATTCATGGTCAGTGTTAGCGTGTGTCACAGGCAATCTGAGTGTCATGACTCGGTCGGAGTCAGGTTTGGTCGTCCCGAGTCAAATTGGCATGTGCTCGCGTTTCAATTTGACTGAGTTGTAATAATGCATGGCCAGTCTGGCTAAGCCAGAGGTACATACACACTACACATCCTCGTTATCGTTGCGTCAGAGTCAGAGTCAGGTCGGCTCGGTCGTGTCGCACTCAATTCAACCGAGTCAGAGTCTGAGTACGTTCGGCCGAGTCATACATACATAGTCATGCTCCTCTCGCCGGTCATTGATGCGCTAATTTCATTCCGGCGGCATGGCAGCGGTGTTTGAGGCCCAGCCGAGGCTCGGGACGACCGTCACAGAATACCAATCAGTGGCCGCGTCCCGTCCCGGCGGCGTGCGACGCAGCGCCGCGCTTTGCAGCCGCCCTACACGAATGAATGGAGCCGCCGTTCATTCATAGACAGGCCGACGCGTCACGGAGGGTCTCGGCTTTTGCTGGACACCGGGCATTTGTCGCCGTGCCTGAAGAGGGACATGATTGGTTACGGGCGGTAAAGATATGTATCAGGGCATGCCATCTGGCGGTGACCGTTTCTATGTAGATCATCCGGAGCTGGCGTTAGCTCATACGAGTGACAGGCGCTGAGGATCCGCTGACCCTATCAACAGCCTCGGTATTCTGGAGCAGCCTCGTGCGTGTCTGCTTTTTGCCTGCGCGCTCTCCGGCGCGCTCACGACGATCCCTCTCTGCGCGGAGACGCGCACTGCGCAGCGTGATTTAGCTGCAGAAGCCCGACTGCACGTTCTTCAGTGCAACACAGCGCTGTGCAGCGCGCTTTCTACGCTGACAACGGGTCTATAACGAGCATCACTCACCGGCCCGCGTACCGTCTGTCCCATAATTATCATAGGATTATTACGGAGGGGACAGCCGCGGGTAATCAGGTAATTAGTGACGCGTTGACAACAATCGAATCAGATGTCAGTGTCGGGCCGCGCGACTGGCGGAGGTCAGCCGGCATGAATATGCAGCGCGGCGGGACAGCCGAGCAGGGGAGGGGGAGGGGGAGGGAGGGAGGGGAGGGCAGCAGCAGCTCAGCGGCGCCGCACGCCGCACGTCCGCCGCTCAAGGCCTATGATATCATGTGGCGGGCACGGCCGGCGCCGCCGGAACTCGCCACTTCTCGCCACCTGAATGAAAACGGCCAATATTTGAGCTGCAGTGCTGAGGCCGGGTAACGGAAGTGACGCCGGCGCGTGCAGCGCGCGCCAACATGGCGCCGGACAGCGGCCCGGCCCGGCGGCCGGCCGGACAGCGCGGCAAACACGACAAACGCGCTAGAAACCCACGTCGACAGGGCATCCCATTATACGGCCGGCTCGGTGCTGTTAAACAGGTTGCAGGCCTATTAGCGGGGAGAGATCACATAACTCAGCCATTGCCAAGTGAGCACTAAAAGAGTTTCGTGTTCTGGAGGTGGTTGACCACATCTCTTGAAGCGCTTCGCCGACGTTATTTATTGGAACATCGCGCCGGATCCGATGCCGGCTCATCTGCTTATCAATGCACCTCAGCCAATCAGGACCCCTTGTCTCCGACCAGTGCCGAAAAGCTGTGGGAGGAGGAAGAAACTCGCAGCCAGGTCCTATAGCCGTGCCCTCTCTCCTCTGTTGGCTCTCAGCAAGTCCTGAACGGCCCACTATTCCGCTAAATTATCTCCGTCTCGGTGATAGTTTAAGCTAATTCCCTATCCTAACTAGCCTTATCACAATACATGCACATCTGACGGCTGGCCGTGGATTTATGCCGCACTCAAACACGAATAATGAAGTGACAGCATTGCCAAATAGCCGTTCGTTCTGCAGTCATCCTACGCAAGTGAAATTAGTATTGAACGTATCAGCATAAATTTATGATAATAGGCACCACAAATGAGTTATCGCGACGAAACAGCGCTGGCTCCGCCCGTGTAATGTATTGGTCTGCAACATCTCCAGCGTCATGACCGGATTCTGCAGGAATCCGCCCGAGTCGTCTCACTAAACACTGAGTAGCAGTACCGAGTCGCCTCGCCAAACACTGAGTAGCAGTCGGCTCACCAAACACTGAGTAGCAGTACCGAGTCGGCTCCCTAAACACTGAGCAGCAGTATCGAATCGCCTCACTAAACACTGAGTAATAGTACCGAGTCGGCCCACTAAACACAGAGTAGTAGAACCGAGTCACCTCACTAAACACTGAGTAGCAGTACCGAGTCGGCCCACTAAACACTGAGTAGCAGAACCGAGTCACCTCACTAAACACTGAGTAGTAGTACCGAGTCACCTAAATTAACACTGAGTAGCAGTACCGAGTCACCTCACTAAACACTGAGTAGCAGTACCGAGTTGGCTCACTAAACACTGAGTAGTAGTACCGAGTCACCTCACTAAACACTGAATAGCAGTACCAAGTCACCTCACTTAACACTGAGTAGCAGTACCGAGTCGGCTCACTAAACAGTTGAATAGTAGTACCGAGTCACCTCACTAAACACTGAGTAGCAGTATCGAGTCACCTCACTAAACACTGAGTAGCAGTACCGGGTCACCTCACTTAACACTGAGTAGCAGTACCGAGTCGGCTCACTAAACAGTTGAATAGTAGTACCGAGTCACCTCACTAAACACTGAGTAGCAGTATTGAGTCACCTCATTAAACACTGAGTAACAGTACCGAGTCACCTCACTAAACACTGAGTAGTAGTACCGAGTCACCTCACTTAACACTGAGTAGCAGTACCAAGTTGGCTCACTAAACACTGAGTAGCAGTATCGAGTCACCTCACCAAACACTGAGCAGCAGTACCGAGTCACCTCACTAAACACTGAGTAGCAGTACCGAGTCGGCTCGCAAAACACTGAGTAGCAGTATCGAGTCACCTCACTTAACACTGAGTAGCAGTATTGAGTCGCCCCCACTAAACACTGAGTAGCAGTATCGAGTCACCTCACCAAACACTGAGCAGCAGTACCGAGTCGGCCCACTAAACACTGAGTAGCAGTACTGAGTCAGCTCACTTAACACTGAGCAGCCGTATCGAGTCACCTCACTAAACACTGAGTAGCAGTATCGAGTCACCTCACCAAACACTGAGTAGTAGTACTGAGTCACCTCACTAAACACTGAGTACCAGTACCGAGTCACCTCACTAAACACTGAGTAGCAGTACCGAGTTGGCTCCCTAAACACTGAGTAGCAGTACCGAGTCACCTCACTAAACACTGAGTAGCAGTACCGAGTCGCCCCACTAAACAATGAGTAGCAGTATCGAGTCACCCCACTAAACACTGAGTAGCACTACCGAGTCACCTCACTTAACACTGAGTAGTAGTACCGAGTCACCTCACTAAACACTGAGTAGCAGTACCGAGTCGGCCCACTAAACACTGAGTAGCAGTATAGAGTCACCCCCACTAAACACTGAGTACCAGTACCGAGTTGGCTCCCTAAACACTGAGTAGCAGTACCCAGTCACCTCACTTAACACTGAGTAGCAGTACCGAGTCGCCTCACTAAACACTGAGTAGCAGTACCGAGTCGCCCCCACTAAACACTGAGTAGCAGTACCGAGTCGCCTCACTAAACACTGAGTAGCAGTACCGAGTCGGCTCACTAAACACTGAGTAGTAGTACCGAGTCGCCTCACTAAACACTGAGTAGCAGTACCGAGTCACCTCACCAAACACTGAGTAGCAGTACCGAGTCGCCTCACTAAACACTGAGTAGCAGCATCGAGTCACCTCACTAAACACTGAGTAGCAGTACCGAGTCACCTCACTAAACACTGAGTAGCAGTACCGAGTCACCTCACTAAACACTGAGTAGCAGTACCGAGTCGGCTCACTAAACACTGAGTAGTAGTACTGAGTCGGCTCACTAAACACTGAGTAGCAGTACTGAGTCACCTCACTTAACACTGAGTAGCAGTATCGAGTCACCTCACCGAACACTGAGTAGCAGTACTGAGTCACCTCACTTAACACTGAGTAGCAGTATCGAGTCACCTCACCGAACACTGAGTAGCAGTATCGAGTCACCTCACTAAGCACTGAACAGCAGTACCGAGTCGGCCCAACTAAACACTGAGTAGAAGTACTGAGTCGGCTCACTTAACACTGAGCAGCAGTATCGAGTCACCTCACCAAACACTGAGTAGCAGTACCGAGTTGGCTCCCTAAACACTGAGTAGTACTACCGAGTCACCCACTTAACACTGAGTAGCAGTACCGAGTCGGCTCACTAAACACTGAGTAGCAGTACCGAATCACCTCACTAAACACTGAGTAGCAGTACCGAGTTGGCTCCCTAAACACTGAATAGTACTACCGAGTCACCTCACTTAACACTGAGTAGCAGTACCGAGTCGGCTCACTAAACACTGAGTAGCAGTACCGAGTCACCCCTACTAAACACTGAGTAGCAGTACCGAGTTGGCTCCCTAAACACTGAGTAGTACTACCGAGTCACCTCACTTAACACTGAGTAGCAGTACCGAGTCGGCCCACTAAACACTGAGTAGCAGTACCGAGTCGGCTCACTAAACACTGAGTAGCAGCATCGAGATACCTCACTAAACACTGAGTAGCAGCATCGAGCCACCTCACTAAACACTGAGTAGTAGTACCGAGTCACCTAACTAAACACTGAGTAGCAGTATCGAGTCACCTCACTAAACACTGAGTAGCAGTACCGAGTCGGCTCACTAAACACTGAGTAGCAGCATCGAGTCACCTCATTAAACACTGAGTAGTAGTCCCGAGCCACCTCACTAAACACTGAGTAGTAGTACCGAGTCACCTAACTAAACACTGAGTAGCAGTACCGAGTCGGCCCACTAAACACTGAGCAGCAGTACCGAGTCGGCCCACTAAACACTGAGCAGTAGTACCGAGCAACCTCACCAAACACTGAGCAGCAGTACCAAGTCGCCTCACCAAACACTGAGTAGCAGTACCGAGTCACCTCACTAAACACTGAGTAGCAGTACCGAGTCGGCTCACTAAACACTGAGTAGCAGTACCGAGTCGGCTCACTAAACACTGAGTAGTAGTACCGAGTCACCCCCACTAAACACTGAGTAGTAGTACCGAGTCACCCTCACTAAACACTGAGTAGTAGTACCGAGTCGCCTCACCAAACACTGAGTAGCAGTACCGAGTCGGCTCACTAAACACTGAATAGCAGTACCGAGTCACCTCACCTAACACTGAGTAGCAGTACCGAGTCGGCCCACTAAACACTCAGTAGCAGTACCGAGTCGGCCCACTAAACACTGAGTAGCAGTACCGAGTCGGCTCCCTAAACACTGAGCAGCAGTACCGAGTCACCTCACTAAACACTGAGTAGCAGTACCGAGTCGGCTCACTAAACCCTGAGCAGCAGTACCGAGTCACCTCACTAAACACTGAGTAGTAGCACCGAGTCACCTCACTTAACACTGAGTAGCAGTACCGAGTTGGCTCCCTAAACACTGAGCAGCAGTACCGAATCACCTCACTAAACACTGAATAGCAGTACCGAGTCACCCCCACTAAACACGAAGTAGCAGTACCAAGTCGGCTCACTAAACACTGAGTAGTAGTACCGAGTCACCTCACTGAACACTGAGTAGCAGTACTGAGTCGGCTCACTAAACACTGAGTAGCTGTATCGAGTCACCTCACCAAACACTGAGTAGCAGTATCGAGTCACCTCACTAAACACTGATTAGCAGTACCGAGTCGGTTCAATAAACACTGAGCAGAAGTATCGAGTCACCCCCACTAAACACTGAGTAGCAGTACCGAATCACCTCACTAAACACTGAGTAGTAGTACCGAGTCACCTCACTAAACACTGAGTGGCAGTGCCGAGTCGGCTCACCTCACTGAGTAGCAGTACCGAGTCACCTCACTAAACACTGAGTAATAGCACCGAGTCACCTCACTAAACACTGAGTAGCAGCACCGAGTCGGCTCACTAAACACTGAGTAGCAGTACCGAGTCACCTCACTAAACACTGAGTAGCAGTACTGAGTCGGCTCACTAAACACTGAGTAGCAGTATCGAGTCACCTCACCGAACACTGAGTAGCAGTACCGAGTCGCCTCACTAAACACTTAGTAGTAGTACCGAGTCACCTCACTAAACACTGAGTAGCAGTACTGAGTCACCTCACCTCACTGAGTAGCAGTACTGAGTCACCTCACTTAACACTGAGTAGCAGTACCGAGTCGGCTCACTTAACACTGAGTAGCAGTACCGAGTCGGCTCACTAAACACTGAGTAGCAGTACTGAGTCACCTCACTAAACACTGAGTAGTAGTACGGGGTCACCTCACTAAACACTGAGTAGTAGTACCGAGTCGGCTCCTTAAACACTGAGTAGCAGTACCGAGTCGGCTCACTTAACACTGAGTAGCAGTACCGAGTCGGCTCACTAAACACTGAGTAGCAGTACTGAGTCACCTCACTAAACACTGAGTAGTAGTACCGAGTCACCTCACTAAACACTGAGTAGCAGTACCGAATCACCTCACTAAACACTGAGTAGCAGCACCGAGTCGGCTCACTAAACACTGAGTGGTAGTACCGAGTCACCTCACTAAACACTGAGTAGTAGTACCGAGTCGGCTCCCTAAACACTGAGTAGCAGTACCGAGTCGCTCCCACTAAAAACTGAGTAGCAGTACCAAGTCACCTCACCAAACACTGAGTAGCAGTACCGAGTCGGCCCACTAAACACTGAGTAGCAGTACCGAGTCACCTCACTAAACACTGAGTAGTACTACCGAGTCACCTCACTAAACACTGAGTAGCAGTACCGAGTCGGCTCCCTAAAACTGAGTAGCAGTACTGAGTCGGCTCACTAAACACTGAGTAGCAGTACCGAGTCACCTCACTAACCACTGAGTAGCAGTATCGAGTCACCCCCACTAAACACTGAGTAGCAGCACCGAGTCACCTCACTAAACACTGAGTAGTACTACCGAGTCACCTCACTAAACATTGAGTAGCAGTACCGAGTCACCTCACTAAACACTGAGTAGTAGTACCGAGTTGGCTCCCTAAACACTGAGTAGTAGTACCGAGTCACCTCACTAAACACTGAGTAGCAGTACCGAGTCGGCTCACTAAACACTGAGTAGCAGTACCGAGTCGGCTCACTAAACACTGAGCATACTTTTAATTTGTTGGAAGTTTCAGGAAGATTCTATCAAAACTTATTTATTTATTTATTTATTTGTACATGCCGACACATCCACTCTTTCGTACATTGCATGATGTTATACAACGATGCACTAGTGGCTATTCCGTGCCCGTCGAGATGTTATATGGGATGATTGCAGGTGATGTAGGAAAAGGATGGCGCAGTGCGGCGCGTCAGCCATTTAGGCGCCGCGCACAGCGAACTGCATTAGGGAGGGGAAAGGATATAAAGTGGGAGTAAAAAGTACGGTGCAACAATATAAGGTAAACATGTAAAACAATACAAACTCGATGGAGATGCAAGTGTTATTTCGCTTCGTTCGTCTTTCTTCGTTGGTTGCTTATTTCCGGCCTCGGAATGTGGCGCAATGTTAATACAAATTGCTATTTGTACTTCGGCATTGCTCTTGCCTCTTACAGCGTCATCATCAGCGATCTTGATGTTGATCAGCTTTGAACCATTATTTTGTTTGTGCTTTCCGGTACGATGTTTGCATCGAAGGATTTCTTCTTGCAGAAGTTCTTGTGAAAATCGCTTATTACTTAGCAAGATAAGCTTAATCGCTTATCTTGCTTATTACCACCAAACTGCAATTTTGTAAACATATTTTATTCTTACCAACTTATTACAAAATTATGAGGGGCATTTCTAACCAAAAATCGCATTTAAAAGTTGTGTAGTTTTTCAAAACTTTCAGAATCTTTCAGAAACTTTTCAGCTCAATAATCCTTGGTGAAAACGGCTAATGAAACGGAATGGAGCATGCAACGGAGCTGCCAGCCTTCATCAGATATGGGCAAATTTTAGTTGTCTTAGGCAAGCGTCATTCAGTTTCGTTGACGGCAAAATTGCAATTTAGAAAGTTTTAATTATATGTTGTCCATTCTGTGTAGGTTCACAACGGGTACCGTACAGTTGAATCGGGTTCGCACCAGAGCTTTCGAGATACTTATTTGATCTACGTTGCGGAAAAGTGACCAGAGTCGGGCAGTCTCTTCGTTCACTGAAATGACGTTTAAATTTCCTCTGAAAAATACACGGATGCACATTTTATTTTCTTCCAAGTCAAAAACGAAACGAAAAGAACGAGGTATCAGGTCAAAGAATCATGACAAATTGACAATAAATGGCAACAAAAACCAATGAAAAAAAGCACAGTGACGTCTCGGCTTCTTGACGCTGAATAGCGTAGAAATGTTGACCTGACTTTAGGTTAATTTATGTGCCGAGAACAGGCAATGACAGTCAGTGGCGGATCCAGGATTCGTTCAAGGAGGGGGTCACGTAGCAAAGTGGGCCCCCAGGCATTGGTAGGCCCCTCAGGCTTTAATGGGACCCCTCAAGCCTTGGCGGGCACTTTTTACCTTGAAGACAAATGTAAACCAGAATGGACTCCTTTAATTCAAAGTATGCCTTTAACATGCTAAAATTGGCCTCTGCAAACCAGAATGGGCCCTCTTCAGGCAAGAATGAGCCTTCTGGAGGTCAGAGTGGGCCCTCTGGAGGCCGGAGTGCCCCATACGGAGACCAGAGCGGGCTCTCTGGAGGCCAGAATGGGCCCTCTGGAGGTCAGAGTGGGCAAATTTACTTGCGATTTGTTTGAAAACGGGGTGAACTTCGTTTTGAGTCACTTCGATCGGCTATGGGTCCCCCTAGGGTGTACCACCAAAAAAAATTACGTCGATGCAAGCTTGCCAATTGACACGGCGTTCTTCTCTGGCCAATAACAAGTATGCCAAATTTAATTTCGATCCTTTGAGTTTTGGTCACCCCCAAGCCTCCGTAAGTTGTTGACCCCTACCAGGGGGATGTACTCCGCTCCTTCAACATTGGTAAAAAGTGTGACAACCGCGAGCAGCTTCCAGCATCTTGGCCGTGTTTATCGGATCTGCTCATAAGCTATATTTGGCTATCAGCTATATTTGGCTATTGACCATTCAGTCTTGAGCAAGCTCGACGGTGATTGGTCAGGTTGTGATGACGTGAAACCGGGGGAGAATCATTTGTTTACATTTCAACGGGTTCGTCATATTGGTTCGCTGGCAATGTACGGGCGTGTGTGCGTGTGCATTTGTATGCATTTACTTAGTTTTATGAAGCGTAAGACAATATTTAAAGGTGTATATGAAAGTTGAAATAATAATTGTATCGGTCGACATAGAAGTATTTTCCGGAATACCTCATAAGCTTAAAATTTGCACCCAAATCTGTGCGTTCTTTGCTGAGGACATCTGCGAAAGTTGTCGACATAAGAGGATGTAGAAGTAGGTTCACAGGCGTACACAAGGGGGAGGGGGAGGAGTGGCAACTAGGCAATCCCCCTCCCCCTCCTGAAGGTCTGTTCGTGCCCCTTTGGTCGAAAAAATGAATGATTTTTTGATTTTTTTAAAGAGAAAAATGGTGAAAATATGCCCTTTTAAAAATATAGTGGGCCAAATCTGTTGATTTTTTTTTTTTTTGGGGGGGGGGGGTACTTTATGCCCCCCCCCCCCCTGAGCAAAAACAAATGCCCCCTCCTGGAGTGAATCCTGGGTAGGCTACTGAGTAGGTTAGCTGTATTTTGGTATTTTTCAAGGACGTAAACCCATAGATTGTGTCACCGTATATAAACAGACTAGAAAATCCATACCAAGGTGACTGATATCGATATTATTTAGGTTTTAAGACACCATTCTCAGTAGTACCAGTGGCGGCGGATCGTATTTTCGGATGGAGGGCCAAAGAAACCTAGGGGGCCCCCTCGCCAAAAGGGCCCACTCCCACGGTCAAAGCCCCCCCACCCCCCACAAAAAAAACTCGAAATGGTATCTCCTCGGATTTAGGCCACTATATTTTGCAGGGTCTCTAAATGGTCGCAAAAATCGTCGGGCAGGCCCATGTTGAAGTATCAGGCCTTCTGAGGGCCCCTCGTGGCCTACCGAAGGTGCCCCTCAGGCCGACTAAGGGCATTCTGTCGGCCTTAAAAGGCACATCAGGCTGGCTAGGGGCACATCGGGGCCCTAAGCCATTGTTTCGGTCAAAAGGAAAAATCTAACCAACTTGTTGGAGATACCCTCTTACAAATTTATGGGGAGGCAAAATCTTATGTTTGCCTCCCCCAACTTCTTGAGTGGGCGGGCAGCTGCCCACTCTGCAGTACTGGGTCACCTCACCTCACTGAGTAGCAGTACCGAATCACCTCACTAAACACTGAGTATCAGTACCGAGTCGCCCCTCACTAAACACTGAGTAGCAGTACCGAGTCACCTCACTAAACACTGAGTAGCAGTACGGGGTCACCTCACCAAACACTGAGTAGCAGTACCGAGTCACCTCACTTAACACTGAGTAGCAGTACGGGGTCACCTCACCAAACACTGAGTAGCAGTACTGAGTCGGCTCACTTAACACTGAGTAGCAGTACCGAGTCACCTCACTTAACACTGCGTAGCAGTACCGAGTCGGCTCACTAAACACTGAGTAGCAGTACCGAGTCACCTCACTAAACACTGAGCAGCAGTATCGAGTCACCTCACCAAACACTGAGTAGCAGTACAGAGTTGGCTCCCTAAACACTGAGTAGTACTAACGAGTCACCTCACTTAACACTGAGTAGCAGTACCGAGTCGCCTCACTAAACACTGAGTAGCAGTACCGAGTCGCCTCACTTAACACTGAGTAGCAGTACCGAGTCACCTCACTAAACACTGAGTAGCAGTACCGAATCACCTCACTAAACACAGAGTAGCAGTACCGAGTCACCTCACTAAACACTGAGTAGCAGTGCCGAGTCACCTCACTAAACACTGAGTAGCAGTACCGAGTCGCCCCAACTAAACACTGAGTAGCTGTATCGAGTCGGCTCACTAAACACTGAGTAGCAGTATCGAGTCACCTCACTAAACACTGAGTAGCAGTACCGAGTCACCTCACTAAACACTGAGTAGCAGTACTAAGTCACCTCACTAAACACTGAGTAGCAGTACCGAGTCGCCCCAACTAAACACTGAGTAGCAGTACCGAGTCGGCTCACATAACACTGAATAGCAGTACCGAGTCACCTCACCAAACACTGAGTAGCAGTACCGAGTCACCTCACTAAACACTGAGTAGCAGTACTAAGTCACCTCACTAAACACTGAGTAGCAGTGCTGAGTCGTCTCACTAAACACTGAGCAGCAGTACCGAGTCACCTCACCAAACACTGAGTAGCAGTACCGAGTCACCTCACTAAACACTGAGTGGCAGTACCGGGTCACCTCACCAAACACTGAGTAGCAGTACCGAATCACCTCACTAAACACTGAGTAGCAGTACCGAGTCGCCCCCACTAAACACTGAGTAGCAGTATCGAGTCGGCTCACTAAGCACTGAGCAGCAGTATCGAGTCATCTCACTAAACACTGAGTAGCAGTGCTGAGTCGCCTCACTAAACACTGAGCAGCAGTACCGAGTCATCTCACTAAACACTGAGTAGCAGTACTGAGTCACCTCACTAAACACTGAGCAGCAGTACCGAGTCACCTCACCAAACACTGAGTAGCAGTATCGAGTCACCTCACCTCACTGAGTAACACTATCGAGTCACCCCACTAAACACTGAGTAGCAGTACCGAGTCACCTCACTAAACACTGAGTACCAGTACTGAGTCGGCTCACTAAACACTGAGTAGCAGTACCGAGTCACCTCCCTAAACACTGAGTGGCAGTACCGAATCACCTAACTAAACACTGAGTAGCAGTATCGAGTTGGCTCCCTAAACACTGAGTAGTACTACCGATCACCTCACCAAACACTGAGAAGCAGTACCGAGTCACCTCACTAAACACTGAGTAGCAGTACCAAGTCGCCTCACTAAACACTGAATAGCAGTACCGATTCACCTCACTAAACACTGAGTGGCAGTACCGAATCGGCCCACTAAACACTGAGCAGCAGTACCGAGTCACCCCCACTAAACACTGAGTAGCAGTACCGAGTCACCTCACTTAACACTGAGTAGCAGTACTGAGTCGCCCCCACTCAACACTGAGTAGCAGTACCGAGTCGGCTCTACTGAGTAGCAGTACCGAGTCACCTCACTAAACACTGAATAGCAGTACCGAGTCGCCCCCACTAAACACTGAGTAGCAGTATCGAGTCGGCTCACTAAACACTGAGCAGCAGTATCGAGTCATCTCACTAAACACTGAGTAGCAGTACTGAGTCACCTCACTAAACACTGAGCAGCAGTACCGAGTCACCTCACCAAACACTGAGTAGCAGTATCGAGTCACCTCACCTCACTGAGTAACACTATCGAGTCACCCCACTAAACACTGAGTAGCAGTACCGAGTCACCTCACTAAACACTGAGTACCAGTACTGAGTCGGCTCACTAAACACTGAGTAGCAGTACCGAGTCACCTCCCTAAACACTGAGTGGCAGTACCGAATCACCTAACTAAACACTGAGTAGCAGTATCGAGTTGGCTCCCTAAACACTGAGTAGTACTACCGATCACCTCACCAAACACTGAGAAGCAGCACCGAGTCACCTCACTAAACACTGAGTAGCAGTACCAAGTCGCCTCACTAAACACTGAATAGCAGTACCGATTCACCTCACTAAACACTGAGTGGCAGTACCGAATCGGCCCACTAAACACTGAGCAGCAGTACCGAGTCACCCCCACTAAACACTGAGTAGCAGTACCGAGTCACCTCACTTAACACTGAGTAGCAGTACTGAGTCGCCCCCACTCAACACTGAGTAGCAGTACCGAGTCGGCTCTACTGAGTAGCAGTACCGAGTCACCTCACTGAACACTGAGTAGCAGTACCGAGTCATCTCACTAAACACTGAATAGCAGTACTGAATCGGCTCACTAAACACTGAGTAGCAATACTGTGTCACCTCACTAAACACTGAGTAGCAATACCGAGTCGCCTCACTAAACACTGAGCAGCAGTACCGAGTCACCTCACCAAACACTGAGTACCAGTACCGAGTCACCTCACTAAACACTGAGTGGCAGTACCGAGTCACCTCACCAAACACTGAGTAGCAGTATCGAGTCACCTCACCTCACTGAGTAACAGTATCGAGTCACCCCACTAAACACTGAGTAGCAGTACCGAGTCACCTCACTAAACACTGAGTACCAGTACTGAGTCGGCTCACTAAACACTGAGTAGCAGTACCGAGTCACCTCCCTAAACACTGAGTGCCAGTACCGAATCACCTCACTAAACACTGAGTAGCAGTACCGAATCGGCCCACTAAACACTGAGCAGCAGTACCGAGTCACCCCCACTAAACACTGAGTAGCAGTACCGAGTCACCTCACTAAAGACTGGGTAGCAGCACCGAGTCACCTCACTTAACACTGAGTAGCAGTACCGAGTCACCTCACTAAACACTGAGTGGCAGTACCGAATCGGCCCACTAAACACTGAGCAGTAGTACCGAGCCACCCCCACTAAACACTGAGTAGCTGTACCGAGTCACCTCACTAAACACTGAGTAGCAGTACGGGGTCACCTCACTAAACACTGAGTAGCAGCACCGAGTCACCTCACTTAACACTGAGTGGCAGTACCGAGTCGGCTCACTAAACACTGAGTAGTAGTACCGAGTCACCTCACTAAACACTGAGTAGCAGTACCGAGTCACCTCACTCAACACTGAGTAGCAGTACTGAGTCGCCCCCGCTAAACACTGAGTAGCAGTACCGAGTCGGCTCACTAAACACTGAGTAGCAGTACCGAGTCGGCTCACTAAAAACTGAGTAGCAGTACCGAGTCGCCCCCACTAAACACTGAGTAGCAGTATCGAGTCGGCTCACTAAACACTGAGTAGCAGTACCGAGTCATCTCACTAAACACTGAAGAGCAGAACTGAGTCGGCTCACTAAACACTGAGTAGCAGTACCGATTCACCTCACTAAACACTGAGTAGCAGTACCGAGTCACCTCACTTAACACTGAGTAGCAGTACTGAGTCGCCCCCACTAAACAATGAGTAGCAGTACCGAGTCACCTCACTAAACACTGAGTAGCAGTACCGAGTCACCTCACTTAACACTGAGTAGTGGTACTGAGTCGCCCCCACTAAACACTGAGTAGCATTACCGAGTCGGTTCACTAAACACTGAGTAGCAGTACCGATTCGGCTCACTAAACACTGAGTAGCAGTACCGATTCGGCTCACTAAACACTGAGTAGCAGTACCGAGTCACCTCACTAAACACTGAGTGGCAGTACCGAGTCACCTCACTAAACACTGAGTGGTAGTAACGAGTTGGCTCACTAAACACTGAGTAGCAGTACCGAGTCACCCCCACTAAACACTGAGTGGCAGTACCGAGTCACCTCACTAAACACTGAGTGGCAGTACCGAGTCGGCTCACTAAACACTGAGTGGTAGTACCGAGTCGGCTCACTAAACACTGAGTGGTAGTACCGAGTCGGCTCACTAAACACTGAGTAGCAGTACCGAGTCACCTCACTAAACACTGAGTGGCAGTACCGAGTCGGCTCACTAAACACTGAGTGGTAGTACCGAGTCGGCTCACTAAACACTGAGTGGTAGTACCGAGTCGGCTCACTAAACACTGAGTAGCAGTACCGAGTCGGCTCACTAAACACTGAGTAGCAGTACCGAGTCGGCTCACTAAACACTGAATAGCAGTACCGAGTCACCTCACTAAACACTGAGTAGCAATACCGAGTCACCTCACTAAACACTGAGTAGCAGTGTCGAGTCACCTCACTTAACACTGAGTAGCAGTACCGACTCGGCTCACTTAACACTGAGTAGCAGTACGGGGTCACCTCACTAAACACTGAGTAGCAGTACCGAGTCACCTCACTAAACACTGAGTAGCTGTACCGAGCCACCTCACTAAACACTGAGAGCAGTACCGAGTCACCTCACTAAACACTGAGTAGCAGAGTACTGAGTCACCTCACTAAACACTGAGTAGCAGTACCGAGTCGCCTCACTAAACACTGAGCAGCAGTACCGAGTCGGCTCACTAAACACTGAATAGCAGTACCGAGTCACCTCACTAAACACTGAGTAGCAGTACCGAGTCGCCCCCACTAAACACTGAGTAGCAGTATCGAGTCGGCTCACTAAACACTGAGTAGCAGTACCGAGTTATCTCACTAAACACTGAGTAGTAGTACTGAGTCACCTCACTAAACACTGAGTAGCAGTACCGAGTCGGCTCACTAAACACTGAGTAGCAGTACCGATTCGGCTCACTAAACACTGAGTAGCAGTACCGAGTCGGCTCACTAAACACTGAGTAGCAGTACCGAGTCACCTCACTTAACACTGAGTAGCAGTACCGAGTCGGCCCACTAAACACTGAGTAGCGGAACCGAGGCACCTCACTAAACACTGAGTAGCAGTACCGAGTCACCTCACCAAACACTGAGTAGCAGTACCGAGTCGCCCCCACTAAACACTGAGTAGCAGTACCGAGTCGGCTCACTAAGCACTGAGAGCAGTACGGGGTCACCTCACTAAACACTGAGCAGCAGTACCGAGTCGACTCACTAAACACTGAGTGGCAATACGGGGTCACCTCACTAAACACTGAGTAGCAGTATCGAATCACCTAACTAAACACTGAGTAGCAGTACCGAGTCACCTCACTAAACACTGGGTAGCAGTACCGAGTCGCCCCCACTAAACACTGAGTAGCAGTACCGAGTCACCTCACCTCACTGAGTAGCAGTACCGAGTCACCTCACTAAACACTGAGTAGCAGTACCGAGTCGGCTCACTAAACACTGAATAGCAGGACCGAGTCACCTCACTAAACACTGAGTAGCAGTACCGAGTCGCCCCCACTAAACACTGAGTAGCAGTATCGCGTCGGCTCACTAAACACCGAGTAGCAGTACCGAGTCATCTCACTAAACACTGAATAGCAGTACTGAGTCGGCTCACTAAACACTGAGTAGCAGTACCGATTCACCTCACTAAACACTGAGTAGCAGTACCAAGTCACCTCACTTAACACTGAGTAGCAGTACTGAGTCGCCCCCACTCAACACTGAGTAGCAGTAACGAGTCGGCTCACTAAGCACTGAGTAGCAGTACCGAGTCACCCCACTAAACACTGAGTAGCAGTACCGAGTCACCTCACTAAACACTGAGTACCAGTACTGAGTCGGCTCACTAAACACTGAGTAGCAGTACCGAGTCACCTCCCTAAACACTGAGTGCCAGTACCGAGTCACCTCACTAAACACTGAGTGGCAGTACCGAATCGGCCCACTAAACACTGAGCAGTAGTACCGAGCCACCCCCACTAAACACTGAGTAGCTGTACCGAGTCACCTCACTAAACACTGAGTAGCAGTACGGGGTCACCTCACTAAACACTGAGTAGCAGCACCGAGTCACCTCACTTAACACTGAGTGGCAGTACCGAGTCGGCTCACTAAACACTGAGTAGTAGTACCGAGTCACCTCACTAAACACTGAGTAGCAGTACCGAGTCACCTCACTCAACACTGAGTAGCAGTACCGAGTCACCTCACTAAACACTGAGTAGCAGTACTGAGTCGCCCCCACTAAACACTGAGTAGCAGTACCGAGTCAGCTCACTAAACACTGAGTAGCAGTACCGAGTCGGCTCACTAAAAACTGAGTAGCAGTACCGAGTTGCCCCCACTAAACACTGAGTAGCAGTATCGAGTCACCTCACCTCACTGAGTAACAGTATCGAGTCACCCCACTAAACACTGAGTAGCAGTACCGAGTCACCTCACTAAACACTGAGTTTCAGTACTGAGTCGGCTCACTAAACACTGAGTAGCAGTACCGAGTCACCTCCCTAAACACTGAGCGCCAGTACCGAGTCACCTCACTAAACACTGAGTGGCAGTACCGAATCGGCCCACTAAACACTGAGCAGTAGTACCGAGCCACCCCCACTAAACACTGAGTAGCTGTACCGAGTCACCTCACTAAACACTGAGTAGCAGTACGGGGTCACCTCACTAAACACTGAGTATCAGCACCGAGTCACCTCACTTAACACTGAGTGGCAGTACCGAGTCGGCTCACTAAACACTGAGTAGTAGTACCGAGTCGGCTCACTAAACACTGAGTAGTAGTACCGAGTCACCTCACTGAACACTGAGTGGCAGTACCGAGTCACCTCACATAACACTGAGTAGCATTACCGAGTCACCTCACTCAACACTGAGTAGCAGTACTGAGTCGCCCCCACTAAACACTGAGTAGCATTGCCGAGTCGGCTCACTAAACACTGAGTAGCAGTACCGATTCGGCTCACTAAACACTGAGTAGCAGTATCGAGTCACCTCACTAAACACTGAGTGGCAGTACCGAGTCGGCTCACTAAACACTGAGTGGTAGTACCGAGTCGGCTCACTAAACACTGAGTAGCAGAGTACTGAGTCACCTCACTAAACACTGAGTAGCAGTATCAAGTTACCTCACTAAAGACTGAGTAGCAGTACCGAGTCACCTCACTCAACACTGAGTAGCAGTATCGAGTTACCTCACTAAAGACTGAGTGGCAGTACCGAGTCGGCTCACTAAACACTGAGTGATATTACCGAGTCACCTCACTAAACACTGAGTAGCAGTATCGAGTTACCTCACTAAAGACTGAGTAGCAGTACCGAGTCACCTCACTCAACACTGAGTAGCAGTACCGAGTCACCTCACTAAACACTGAGTGGCAGTACCGAGTCGGCTCACTTAACACTGAATAGCAGTACGGGGTCACCTCACTAAACACTGAGTAGCAGTACCGAGTCACCTCACTAAACAATGAGTAGCTGTACCGAGCCACCTCACCAAACACTGAGTAGCAGTATCGAGTTACCTCACTAAACACCGAGTAGCAGTACCGAGTCGGCTCACTTAACACGGAGTAGCAGTACCGAGTCACCTCACTAAACACTGAGTAGCAGTACCGAGTCACCTCACTAAACACTGAGTAGCAGTACCGAGTCACCTCACTAAACACTGAGTGGCAGTACCGAGTCGGCTCTCTAAACACTGAGTGGTAGTACCGAGTCGGCTCACTAAACAATGAGTAGCAGAGTACTGAGTAACCTCACTAAACACTGAGTGGTAGTACCGAGTCACCTCACCAAACACTGAGTAGCAGTATCGAGTTACCTCACTAAACACTGAGTAGCAGTACCGAGTCGGCTCACTTAACACGGAGTAGCAGTACCGAGTCACCTCACTAAACACTGAGTGGCAGTACCGAGTCACCTCACTAAACACTGAGTGGCAGTACCGAGTCGGCTCTCTAAACACTGAGTGGTGGTACCGAGTCGGCTCACTAAACAATGAGTAGCAGAGTACTGAGTCACCTCACTAAACACTGAGTAGCAGTACCGAGTCACCTCACTAAACACTGAGTAGCAGTACCGAGTCACCTCACCAAACACTGAGTAGCAGTACCGAGTCGCCCCCACTAAACACTGAGTATCAGTACCGAGTCGGCTCACTAAACACTGAGAGCAGTACGGGGTCGCCTCACTAAACACTGAGCAGCAGTACCGAGTCGACTCACTAAACACTGAGTAGCAGTACGGGGTCACCTCACTAAACACTGAGTATCAGTATCGTATCACCTAACTAAACACTGAGTAGCAGTACCGAGTCACCTCACTAAACACTGAGTAGCAGTACCGAGTCGCCCCACTAAACACTGAGTAGCAGTACCAAGTCGCCCCCACTAAACACTGAGTAGCAGTACCGAGTCACCTCACCTCACTGAGTAGCAGTACCGAGTCACCTCACTAAACACTGAGTAGCAGTACCGAGTCGGCTCACTAAACAATGAATAGCAGTACCGAGTCACCTCACTAAACACTGAGTAGCAGTACCGAGTCGCCCCCACTAAACACTGAGTAGTAGTATCAAGTCGGCTCACTAAACACTGAGTAGCAGTACCGAGTCATCTCACTAAACACTGAATAGCAGTACTGAGTCGGCTCACTAAACACTGAGTAGCAGTACCGAGTCACCTCACTAAACACTGAGTAGCAGTACCGAGTCACCTCACTTAACCCGCGCGGCGCTGGGGGGGTAAATTTTACCCCCCCTCCCGGATTTTCTCCATAACTTCACAACTATGACAGATATCAAAGTGAAACTTACGGTAGCTTATGGTGCATCAATTCTACGTCTTCTGCCATTTTTTTTTTTTAATTTGTGAAAATTTGTGGCAGATAATGACGTTTTAGTGACGTCATGCCATGTCATTTTTGGTGAGAAAACGTTAAATGTTTGAAAAATCGTAGAAAATAGCGTGTTACTGCAAATTGCAAATAAAAGGCGTCAAAAGAAGGCAAATAACATTGTCTTTGACATGACTATCTCAGATTTTCAAAAAAAATGGTTTTTGACCCCCAAAAATGCAAAAAACTGATTTTAGGGGAAGAATTTCCACAAAAGTTTTTGTTTGAAGATTTTCAAAAAAATGGAAGATATATTAGAGAACCGAGTATGAACGATGTTCAAACCAAATTTCAAAGCAATTCCTTTTTTTTTGACTGACTTATGGCTCTCTAAGAACAAGTAACTCATGACGTCATTTTTTTTAATTGCGTTTTTTGGCTTTTACTGACCAGATACAGACAAATAAATGCCACCACTGTATTTCGAAGACAAAACTAGTCTAGAAACATGCAATGTTTATTTAGATTAATCAATTTTAAATTTTGACGTTATTGTGACCTGACCTTGACCTGAGGACGATTATATGGTGTCAGGCTGTGAAAATAGCTGCTTCTATCGAATTATACGTGTAAAATAACCCATACAACATGCGTCGCATGGCTTTCGTAGACCTGTGACCTTGTGTGACCTGACCTTGACCTTGACCTTTGCTTACAATTTCACTTTTACTTATGCGGGAAATGCATTATACACTCTGGACACTTTGTGAGATAATAGTTGCAATATAAGGCTTTGGATGGAAAGTATAGCCCCAAAAACTCAAATACTTACATTTTACATTTAACCTGACCGTGACCTGACATGTGACCTTATTTTAAGAATTTCGAGTATGCATTCGATTTTCTTGTTGAGAGCTTGCGATCGCCGCATTGCGCGTCTCGCCGCAGTTATTGGTTCGGAAGATACGAGGGGGGGGGGGGGTAAAATTTACTCCCCCCCCCCCCCCAGCGCCGCGCGTTCGGCTGGAGACCCCAGCGCCGCGCGGGTTAACACTGAGTAGCAGTACTGAGTCGCCCCCACTAAACACTGAGTAGCAGTACCGAGTCGGATCACTAAACACTGAGTAGTAGTACCGAGTCACCTCACTAAACACTGAGTAGCAGTACCGAGTCGCCCCCACTAAACGCTGAGTAGCAGTACCGAGTCATCTCACTAAACACTGAATAGCAGTACTGAGTCGCCCCCACTAAACACTGAGTAGTAGTATCGAGTCGGCTCACTAAACACCGAGTAGCAGTACCGAGTCGGCTCACTAAACACTGAGTAGCAGTACTGAGTCACCTCACTAAACACTGAGTAGCAGTACCGAGTCGCCCCCACTAAACGCTGAGTAGCAGTATCGAGTCGGCTCACTAAACACTGAGTAGCAGTACCGAGTCATCTCACTAAACACTGAATAGCAGTACTGAGTCGCCTCACTTAACACTGAGTAGCAGTACCGAGTCGGCTAACTAAACGCTGAGTAGCAGTACTGAGTCACCTCACTAAGCACTGAGTAGCAGTACCGAGTCGCCTCACTAAACACTGAGCAGCAGTACCGAGTCACCTCACCAAACACTGAGTAGCAGTACCGAGTCACCTCACTAAACACTGAGTGACAGTACCGAGTCACCTCACCAAACACTGAGTAGCAGTATCGAGTCACCTCACTAAACACTGAGTAGCAGTACTGAGTCACCTCACTAAACACTGAGTAGCAGTGCCGAGTCGCCTCACTAAACACTGAGTGTTAGTACCGAGTCGGCTCACTAAACACTGAGTGGCAGTACCGAGTCACCTCACTAAACACTGAGTAGCAGTATCGAGTTACCTCACTAAACACTGAGTAGCAGTACCGAGTCACCTCACTTAACACTGAGTAGCAGTACCGATTCGGCTCACTTAACACTGAATAGCAGTACGGGGTCACCTCACTAAACACTGAGTAGCAGTACCGAGTCACCTCACTAAACACTGAGTAGCAGTATCGAGTCACCTCACATAACACTGAGTAGCAGTACCGAGTCGGCTCACTTAACACTGAGTAGCAGTACCGAGTCACCTCACTAAACACTGAGCAGCAGTACCGAATCGGCCCACTAAACACTGAGCAGCAGTACCGAGTCACCCCCACTAAACACTGAGTAGCAGTACCGAGTCACCTCACTAAACACTGAGTGGCAGTACCGAATCGGCCCACTAAACACTGCGCAGCAGTACCGAGCCACCCCCACTAAACACTGAGTAGCAGTACCGAGTCACCTCACTAAACACTGAGTAGCAGTACGGGGTCACTTCACTAAACACTTAGTAGCAGCACCGAGTCACCTCACTTAACACTGAGTAGCAGTACTGAGTCACCTCACTTAACACTGAGTAGCAGTACTGAGTCGCCCCCACTAAACACTGAGTAGCAGTACCGAGTCACCTCACTTAACACGTAGTAGCAGTACCGAGTCGGCTCACTAAACACTGAGTAGTAGTACAGAGTCACCTCACTAAACACTGAGTAGCAGTACCGAGTCACCTCACTCAACACTGAGTAGCAGTACTGAGTCGCCCCCACTAAACACTGAGTAGCAGTACCGAGTCGGCTCACTAAACACTGAGTAGCAGTACCGATTCACCTCACTTAACACTGAGTAGCAGTACTGAGTCGCCCCCACTAAACACTGAGTGGCAGTACCGAGTCACCTCACTTAACACTGAGTAGCAGTACTGAGTCGCCCCCACTAAACACTGAGTAGCAGTACCGAGTCGGTTCACTAAACACTGAGTAGCAGTACCGAGTCACCTCACTAAACACTGAGTGGCAGTACCGAGTCGGCTCACTAAACACTGAGTAGCAGTATCGAGTCACCTCACTTAACACTGAGTAGCATTTCTGAGTCGCCCCCACTAAACACTGAGTAGCAGTACCGAGTCACCTCACTAAACACTGAGTAGCAGTACCGAGTCACCTCACTTTACACTGAGTAGCAGTACTGAGTCACCCCCACTAAACACTGAGTAGCATTACCGAGTCGGCTCACTAAACACTGAGTAGCAGTACCGAGTCGGCTCACTAAACACTGAGTAGCAGTACCGAGTCACCTCACTAAACACTGAGTGGCAGTACCGAGTCGGCTCACTAAAAACTGAGTGGTAGTACCGAGTCGGCTCACTAAACACTGAGTAGCAGAGTACTGAGTCACCTCACTAAACACTGAGTGATAGTACCGAGTCACCTCACTAAACACTGAGTAGCAGTATCGAGTTACCTCACTAAACACTGAGTAGCAGTACCGAGTCACCTCACTTAACACTGAGTAGCAGTACCGAGTCGGCTCACTTAACACTGAATAGCAGTACGGGGTCACCTCACTAAACACTGAGTAGCAGTACCGAGTCACCTCACTAAACACTGAGTAGCAGTATCGAGTCACCTCACATAACACTGAGTAGCAGTACCGAGTCGGCTCACTTAACACTGAGTAGCAGTACGGGGTCACCTCACTAAACACTGAGTAGCAGTACCGAGTCACCTCACTAAACACTGAGTAGCAGTACCGAGTCACCTCACTAAACACTGAGTAGCAGTACCGAGTCACCCCACTAAACACTGAGTAGCAGTACCGAGTCACCTCACTAAACACTGAGTAGCAGTACCGAGTCGGCTAGATCACTAAACACTGAGTAGCAGTACCGAGTCGGCTAGATCACTAAACACTGAGTAGCAGTACCGAGTCACCCCACTAAACACTGAGTAGCAGTACGGGGTCACCTCACTAAATACCGAGTGGTAACAGTGGTAAACACACAGTGGTACCGAATCGCCTGCACCCCAGTTCGCTAACAGCATTCACATCACTTCACTCCAGCCCGTTCACATGTTCGAGCTCGCTGCGGACCGCAGGCGAGAGCCGCTGAGGTGCAGGGGTGTCACCAGCTTGAAGGACACGGAAAAATATATGGATAACGATTGTGGTGAAGTCACCGTGTCGGTGTGTGTTCAGCGCGGGATTTGGACGGCTTACGCGTGTTGTTTCAGCTCGTTAAAGGTGATCTCATAATTGTGTTTCTCGCTAGGATTGCGATCTCTCGTCATATCTCATTGGTTATTAATGACGGATTATTCCGAACGTGTAGATAGTGTTTGCACCAGCCTGTGCGTTCCATCAAACATAATAATCTGGCAGAATGACGCCTTTTAGCATCGAGCTGATGACGTGATGTCATAGGCGATCCATATCGCTTCGGATAACACCCTGAAATGCGCTACCCGGACGTCGACTCAACACAGAAATTATTCAAGGCACCCGTGGCTGAGAGTGCAAGACCAAGTGAGGAACCCACGATCTAGCTTTCCAAGGAGTAGGCACTAGTCATGCACATAACAACAAACACCAGGAACACCAGAAAGGCGCAGGCGTCGGTGGTGGCGACTGTGGTCGACTAGTGGCAGCGGTAGTTGTCGTAGCATAAGTAGCGGTGGCAGTGGCAGTTGTGTCACTGAGGGGGCCTGGCTTGAGGGAGTAAAAACCGCGCCTCAGTGACGGCGGCGGCGGCGGCGGCGGTTCCCGTCGATAAGCGGTGCCTCATCAGGGCGCAGTGACACGCGGCAGCCGGCCGGCGATCCGGCGATACTGCGGGCTTGTTTAGCCACCAGCGTTATCGCCGCAGTCTGCCTGCCAGGTGGTTAGTCGCCATAATCAATCACGTTTCTCAATAAGCGTCGTCGAGTGTTGACACCGGCCGTTGCGACGGCTTCGTCAGCGGAATGCTCTGAGGTCCAGCGCTAGTGGCCAGAGGTGTCACCTGGCCTGGCTGGGTCGCCCGCGGCCAGGTCGGGGAGGGGAGGGGCAGCCCTGTGTTTTGTTGGCAGTTCCCAGTCTCAGCTGGCCATAGCTGCGCCTTGTCGACAGCTCCGTCCGACATGTGCATTGCAGCGAGGTTTGCTATGTCGCTGTTCATCGGTTGTGTCGCGGAGCGTCTGACAATTATAGGTGGAAATGTGAAGGAAGCAACCCAAATTCTGATTGTAGCGCATATATGCGACAGTAGGTGTCACTGTACGTTTATGTCTTAAAGTCCGATGCGAACCAAAACTACTGTTTCGCAATTCGCTTAAAATGATATTGATCGACAGGATTAATTTATTTCATATCCTTTACCGTGCATTCAAAAAATGAAACTTTGTACCTGTATTATCAAAGCAACAAGAAAGAAAGTACAATGTAAAGGAAACTTCCTGAAAAAAAACACTCAATCCTCTCTAGTTTGAGGTAAAAAAAAATGAACTAAATTAAAATATCTGGCCAAAGTTGGAGTGGAATACTGGTTACTGGTTTGTGCTTGCTATTTAAGATGGTATACAATACTAATTTTTATAAAGTGTGACAAAAAAGTGAATTGCTTAAGATTAGGCTGACCGCAAAGTGTCCAAAAATGTATAAGCCTGACCGACCGATTACCAAATTGGTCACAACATTTTTTTCGGTTACCAAATTTTCGGTAACTGATTGACACCACTAATTAGCACCGCTGATACTTAAGGATTATATTGGTGTCTGCTCAGGCATAAGATTTCCTGTGTATCGAAACTATATCAGTCCATATACCTACCTAAATATTCTGAAACAGCTTCTTAGCCAAACCAAATATTTAACTAACCATTAAGGGAAAAATATGGAACATTTTACGTGTTCGTAATAACCATGATGTACCTACATCACAATATACAATACACAGCATGATATAGAAAAAATAGACAAACGCCTATTTTATTTACCTTCCAATTAATGATACGTTTTGCTACTTCGCGTAGCAAAATGATAAAAAATGCGCTTTTAATTTACACCTATTTTATTTTGAATAGCAATACAAAGCCCAAAAGCTCAGCAAATGCAGTGTTTAGCAGACAGTAGGCAACAGGGGTCAGCGGCCAATGTTGCATGACTCTTTGACGTAAACCTTTTCGCAAGATTGCCTGACTCGTGCACATGCATATCCTTGTCTGGAAAGAACAAGCTATTTTTGTGTCCGTCTGCTACATAAAAAGCGTCGGCTCTTCGTGATACAAGAAGTT
>JAXIVJ010016081.1:0-29873 GCA_036785665.1 Chirona hameri
GGGGGGCGGTGGATGCCACCTCCCTAGGTTTTTCTGAAATAACTCGCGTAATTTCCAACCGATTGCAATGAAACTTTCAGTACCCTACTTTTGAGAACAAAAATATACATGCTCTGCAAGTTTTTAATTTCTAACCCACATGACCCGTGGCCTATGACCTGTTACTCAAGGTCATGTCAGGCGCAACTGGCGTCCCGCAGTATCGATGCTTGTAACTTGTGCAGTTTCCGAGTGTTTGTTGTTCAGGAGCATATGCACAGGTGTTTCCAGGTGACAGTTGTGGTTTCCACTGGGATTGTGACCTCGATTGACCTTTTCAGAGGTCAACTGAGGTCATTGACCTCCGAAGACCTCAGAGGGACTTCTTTGGGCTTCTGGCGGTTGCTAGGACATTTTGTGAAGCTGATTTCAAATTTGGGATCCATTTTGCATAATTATATGCTCCACTGGGGTCATGCGCTTCCACATGTCAACCGACGTCACTGACCTCAGATGACCTGACATGACTTTTTTGGAATTCGGCAGTTTTTAGGACATTTCGTGACGCTGATTACGAATTTGGCACCCATTAAGCATTATGATATGCTCATTCACGATTCTAGCTCGATAAAATTCAATTGATATGCATTTACAATTTGTATGACCTTTTGGTCATTGACATGACCTCAGAGGTCACCTAATGACTTAACACCTTAAAATCATATCATAATCATGACTTAACACCTGATATCATCGGCTTGCTCTCGTCACAAGAAACACGCTCGTCTTTAAATCGAAGCTCTAGCTCAATTAGAGACGAAACGCTAAGAGGGGGGGGGGAGTTGTACCCCCCTACCCGAATACGTAGTGATTTTGCCCTACCCAGGCGAGGGTTAACATGTAGGACAGTTTGAAGTCGGGAAATGTCGCGAAAAGCAATGCAAAGGGAGATGATATATGGTAAAAGTTCACGGGCATTTCCATCTGGGCAGAACGTGCGCTAATGACGCCGTAACAATGATTAATCGGTTGGTCAACAGTCGTGGTTGTCGCGCATATTACTTTCGGAACTCCCATGCCGTGTTCGGGTCGCCGCGCTGTCGGGATTCATGGAACAAAAGTTATGTAGTATTTCAATTGTGTGCGCAACTGGCACATAGTATTTGCACAATGTAGGAATATTCGCTTGCGTGCTACCAAATAGTTACGCACATAACGTCGCCGGAGGCAAACAAGGCGTAATCGGATGAGTATTAACCCTCGCCCTACTGGAGCTTTTTCACCTTCGCCCTACGGGGGGGGGGGGGGCTGACAGGCCCTCCCCCTGTTAACTTCCAAACCAAGCAACTTAGAGCAATGCGGTAAGAACCAGCATGTTGCCTGTCATGAGAGAAATCTAACAGTATGCGATTTTTGGGTTTAAGGTCAACGGGTGACCTTCCAGGTCAAGTGAAAGACCTCGGATTTACACGTCCAGAACAGCGATTTTGCTCTTCAGAAAACCTCAAAATTAGAAAGTGATAAATGTAAATAAAAAGGCATGTCCCTAGACCAGTTATGGCTCAAAAATACAAAAAAGGTAATTATTTGTTCGTATCTTGTCCAAAAATGTAAAAAAAGTTATTACAAAAATGACGTCATCAGTTTCTTACACTTAGGAACTCATCACTCAGTTAAAAAATAATATATTGCTTTGAAATTTAGTATGGGTGTTGTCCATACTCAGTTCTCTCACATATATTCCGGTTTTTCTAATATCTTTGAACATTTTGATTTTGTGGGGATTTTTCCAAAAAAACATTTTTTTTGGGGGGGTCAAAAACCCAAAATTTTGAAATTCAAAGATTGCCATTTTAAAAGACAATGCCATTTTGCATCTTTGGTGAAATACGTTTGTAATTTTCTTTAAAACTCTGTTTTCTACGATTTTCCTTTTTTTTTACCAACATGACGTCATCAAAACATTATTATCTCCCAAACTTCTCGACCAATTTCAATTAAATTTGTACAGCCTACGTATAATTTTGTAAACTCAGCTACCAAAAATGTCAGCAAGGTGCACCCTATGTGTCAAAATTTATTCAAGAAAAACCTCAGGGGGGGGGGGGGGGCTGTCAGGCCCCCCCGTAGGGCGAGGGTTAAGCAATGGTGAAGCTTTCATGGGTTCTCATTTCGAGACGCTGGCTACCAAAACAGTGTCTCAAACTTTCACCGAGAGAATATAAGATATCCGGGATTATCCGGGATTATATCCGGGATGATACGGGGTGCTCTGGTAATCCCCCCCCCCCCAACCTCTAGAAGTTCTCCATTGATATGGTTGTCAAATCTTAGCTGGAGAACCTTTAAGAAGGGTTCTCAGACGAGAAGGTCCAGACATGTGGTGGTCGAACGAGCGTCGGTGATGCTCTCGAATACCAGTCAAAGTTCTCATTGTTTTTCAGTGCAACCAAAGTTGACCCGGAGAACTGGGCATTATCCAGTATGGCTAACAATTAGCAGTATACCAAGCTGAAATGATTGCCCCACACCTGCACTATACGATAAAGTGGGCTGCAGTATAAACTTGGAAGCGAAGTGGTGATGCGGTCACGCGTTTTAATCAGAGAAGTGTGTGACTCAATCTAGTCGGAGCGGTGCAGATCTGTTTAACTTTGACAAGTCTGGTCGTTCCCGGGCAGCTCCAACGCCCTTGGCAAATGCTTCAGATCACAGTTGCCAATGCACAAAGCATTTATTAAATCAGACATGGGCGCCGCCACCACAACGGACAGTACGGACAGTGTCTGTACAAGTTGGCGAACCCCCCACAACTTGTACGGACTGTCCGTACAAGTTTGCGGAACCATTTGAAAACAAACCATCTTATTGTCCCCTGTGCCCAATTTGAACGCACAAATGGCCTGTTGGAATGAAATATTAACCCGCCATTGACTGGGGTCTCAGCCGAACGCCATTGACTGGGGGGGGGGGGGGGGGCTAAAGTGAGATTGTTGGCAAAGGCCAAGGTTTACTCGAAATATGGCATTTGTACGGTCTGTTAAATTTTTGAAGACTTTTTGTGTCAAACTCGTGTGTAATGACGTCACTAAGTTCGCTATTTCTCGAGAGAAAAACAAATCGACGAAACTGCTTTATTTTTGCACAGAAGACGTACAATCGATGTAGAAGAAGGTACCCGAAGTTTCACGTTGTTAGCGTAATTGGTTTTTTAGCTATTACGAACGTTCATCAAGGGGAGGGGAGGAGGGGGGGTAACGCCCAGTCAGTATGTAGCTGCCGTCAGGAAAAACGCAAAAGCTTATTTCCAACATGTCAAGTTGTTATAACAACCAAAAACGTAAGACGTTTCCAGGTTAAATATTTTGGAAATAGTATCATCTAAAAAATCAATTCTTGTTTTAACTTGCTCTGTATGTGTGTGTGTGTGCTTCTTGTACTCTAATATATCTTATTATAAGAGCTCGTCACAGGCAACGTTTCAAAGTAAGCTCTCAGGCTTCCAAAGGCAGTGATATTATTTATTCTTACGATTCGATTATCAAATTGACTTGAAGCTGTCGCGGCTATTTTTACCTGAACCTTATAGATACAAAATTTATATTTTGTTCACTTGAGCATCAGAATGAAGCCAAAATCAGATTGGCGTTGATTGTCGGATGATGTGACATTGGTTGGTTCCTGCACGATATGTTTGTCATATGGGTATTCAGTTTTACAGCTTACGAGTAAACCCGATGTTACACTGTGTTAAAGGGAATAATGACCTTTTCGCACAAAAATGGAGTAGCACTTGAAATCGACAGACGAGGCCAAAATATGATTTAAATTCATTGCATTTTGCATATAAAAATTCCTTCCGAGAGACATTTCAAGTTAAACTTGATAAGCCTTCCACATTTTTAACGACCGGTACTTGCAAGTTACTTTTCGGTTTCCATCAAACTCCGGGCTTTTCCCGTATTGCTTTTTTTACGCAGTGGTGTGGAAAATATATTTTGCGTTCTGCTTGTTGTAATTATATGCCCACCCATCCTTTACAATTAACAAACAATACAAAAACTGGCAATTAAATCGGAAGCTCACCGATGCATATCGACGGTGACCTATTTAGTGTCGGCGATTTGTTTAGAAATGCCCATTCAACAACGTTGAACAGATTGATACAAACGCGCCAGATGTTTCGCTTTCCAATAGTGGAGGGAACATACCGATCATGAAGTTCCAACTCTGAATTAGAGAATAATGTTATTTAATTCTTAAATTTAGATCACATCATTTTAATACCATAACGGTAGCCAATGCAATTGTTGCTAACAAAATCAAAAGGTCATTATTTCTTTGTAAAGGAATATCCAACATATATCCAAACCAGCTTGTGCCTCAAGTCATCCATTAACCCGCGCCTCGCTGGGGTCGGCAGCCGAACGCGTCCCGCTGGGGGGGGGGGGGGTAAATTTTACCCCCCTCGTATCTTCGGAACCAATAACCGTAGCGGGACGCGCAAGGCGGCGATCGAAAGCTCTCAAAGCAAAGCTATATAATGCATACCCGCAATTCTAAAATAAGATCACATGTCAGGACACAATCAGGTCAAAGGTCAAAATTGAAATATGAGTTTTTGGGCCATACTTTCCATGCAAAGCCTTGGATTACGACTATCCAAGGCTTACAAGGCACAATGTGCTCTCAAAGGTATGATGCATCTCCCGGATAAGCGAAAATGAAATTGTAAGCAAAGGGCAAGGTCAAGGTCAGGTTACAAAGGCCACAGGTCTACCAAAGCCATACGACACATGTTGTATGGGTTATTTTACACGTATAATTCGACAGTTGCAGCCATTTTCACAACCGGACCCCATATAATGGCCCTCATGTCAAGGTCAGGTCACAATAAGGACAAAATTCGAAATTGATTAATCTAAATAAAAAAGGCATGTTTCCAGACCAGCTTTGTCTCAGAAATACAGCGGTGGTATTTATTTGTCTGTATATGGTCACTAAAAGCCAAAAAACGTAACTTAACAAAATTGCATGAGTTACTTATACTTAGGGAGCCATAAGTCAGTCAGAAATAAAGATATTTCTTTGAAATTTGGTTTGAGTATCGTCCATACTTGGTTCTCTAACATATGTTCCGGATTTTGTTGTATTTGTTTAATCGGAAATTTCCCCCCAAAAAAATAAGTTTTTCATTATTTTGGGATAAAAAAAACAAAATTTTGCAAATCCGAGATCACCATTTTAAAGACAATCTCATTTACTTTCTTTTGACGTTTTCATTTGCAATTTGCATCAAACCTCGATTTTCTACAAATTTGCAAACATGTATCGTTTTTCCACCAAAAATGGCATGACATGGCGTTATTAAAACGTCATTATCTTCCAAAGTACTACCCTAGTTTCAATGACATTTTATGAGAAGAGGTATAATTGATGCAGCATAAGGTAATTCAAGTTTAACGTCGCTATATATCATAGTTGTCAAGTTATTGAGAAAATCCGGGAGGGGGGGGTACAATTTACCCCCCCCCCCCCGGCGGTGCGCGGGTTAACATATAGCAAACAGATAACTCGTCATAATTAACTGAGGGATTTACTTTTTCTTCGCTGCTGAGTGTACAGTGCATTCAGACTGCTGCATGAAATAAATAATAGTAATCAGAAGTAGAACCAGTAGACTTGTCAAAGTATCAGGGAAGCTGAGGACCCTTCGTTGCATTATCACTGGTAAAGTCACCTAAGTACACCACAGACACATGGCACAACCTTAGCCTGGTACAGTCAAGCACGCACATATACTTCATGCTGAATGCATAGCCTTGGCATGGTCAAGCATGGCGTGTGTTGGCCCGAAATGCCAGCTAACCAGGCGTTCAGGCCCGATATATCAATCCACACACTTCACGCCAACTCCGTAACTCTGATTGTGCAACTCCAATCACTAACGACATGCACTCTATTCACTTATTTCACTGTGACATGCCTGCATTAATACTCCGCGGCGTGAGGTTATCAGAAGTGACCGACGCAGCACAGCGCGCACTATGCATAAATACGAGGTGTAATCCCTTCGAGTTGGGTCAGAATCTGAGGATTGTTTGTCCGGACTGATGGACGATGGTGTTGGTGGGTCGTACCTATTCAATGTTACTCATTCGACAAATTAAACTAAGCCGGGGCAAGGCTCTTGTGATGCGGATAAGAGCCAATGTCGAGGCCTTCTTTCTACCTTCGATACAAACACTTATTGTCAAACTACGTACAGTTTGCCAATACCTCAAACCAGAGCTGAGTACATACACACGACATGAAACCGACTGATAGATCAAGCCGCTTAAGATCCAGCTTTTAGTATAACACATCCAAACATTCAGATGTTGTGCAAAGCAGCAAGAGTGTTGACGTATACAGTACCAACGTATTACATGCAGTTATACGTCGTATGTACCGAGTTAACAACACATGATACAAATATGACATGCTCCTAAACCTTGTGCGACAACGGTGACCTAACGCAGGCAAGTGATAGAAGGGATCGTATCGATGTCTGCAGAAGACCGGGAATTCAATAACTATAAATGACTGGCGATGAATGCAGCTTCTTGACGAAATTCACACAAGAAATGTCCTCACCGCCTTAGCCTGTTAGGCCTTTTTTAAAGAGTTAATTTAAAGGGACTATCCCACCTTTTTGAAAGTTGTCGAATCACCCTTAATTGTATGTCTACATGTCATGCGAGGTCAGCTGAACATGTTTGTGAATTTGTTTTCCTAAACTTGCTTGCAATGCTTATCTTGGAAGATATTCAACTTTTAATTATAAGTGGAAAGTTGGGTTGGTGACGTCATATGATTTTGTTTTTAATAACAGGGAAATCCTTTGTGCTGCCAAATATTTGGCACAATTTTTTGGGCGACATCTATTGCGCAGAAAAACAGCGAACCACACGGTGTCTAGATTGGCTAGCACTATCAGCTGGAGTTGTTGCAGCAGTTGGCCGCCAGGGACCGCTAGTGAGACAGGGTGTTTTTTTATTATAGTTTTTTATAATAAATTTAGTCCGAATGTTTTTGAATGGATGGATTTCCGAGGTCAGGCCCCGCGCTAAGCATAGCTTGTTGCGCAGGCCCTGACCCCCACCACCCAATCAAGCAATTCCTGGCGTCCGGCAGAATTTAGAAGCGAAAGTTTTACGTGCCCGACATACCTGGACACGGTCCGCCCCGCCCTCTGACGTCACCTGACCTTGAGTGTGACCGCTGCCACCGGCCACAGGCCATCCCAGTCAGGGGCAAATAGCGAGTGACCGCCGAAGCGACTCGAACCCGGGCTGCCACTACCGGGTGAGGTCAGAAGTCCGGTGCTCTCCCAACCGAGCTACAGGAGCTACATGGGCGTTATGACGTCGCAAACAAATGGTACCACTACATATTTATTTATTTATTTATTTATAAATAAATGAATATTTAGCGTTGAATATTTAACTGGTACCATTTGCTTGCGACGTCATTCCACCCTGGCTCACTAGCGGTCCCTGGCGGCCAACTGCTGCATCAATTCCAGCTGATAGTGCTAGCCTCTAGATTGCGAACCACCCGGGATCGATAAATGAAAGACGAAAATATTCCAAGGCTGACCTTAAAACAAGTCGACTATCATTACCAGTTGGGTAAAGAGAGACGACGCTGTCGGTTTAGAGGCCCTATTCAAATACACATGGGCCTTATTTTTTACAGATGGCAAAATCAAAATCGAATATCTTTTTGATTAGATCATTGTGGTTGTTTGAACTGCTACCATACTTAATTTCACTGCCAAGCCATCACAATGACTATCTCAACTCAAATATAATGTTAAGGTGGGATAGTCCCTTTAAAGGGAATGTTTCACCTTTCTGAAAGTTGTCAAATATACGCTGGTTGTAGTCAAAAATATGAAGCAAGTGCTGCTGAAAACGATGGTGATATTTTTTCTTTCGAAAAGTCACCTAACTTTATGCAAATTAAGTTTCAAATTTGGGATGAAGACGTCATTATTTAGATATAGACCGCCGCTGATTGGCTGAGAAAGTGGGATTGGCTGAAAAAGTCGCTGTCAGCCAATCACCGGCGGCACTAGCCTAGCCCCCATTTTTCAAACTATTTTTTTTTTTAAATAATAAATTTAGTCCGAATGTTTTTGAATGGATGGATTTCCGAGGTCAGGATCCACGCTAAGCATAGCTTGTTGCGCAGGTCCTGACCCCACCACCCGATCGCGCAATTCCTGGCGTCCGGCAGAATTTAGAGACGAAAGTTTTACGTGCCCGACATACCTGGACACGGTCCGCCCCGCTCACTGACGTCACCTGACCTTGAGTGCGACCGCTGCCACCGGCCGCAGGTCATCCCAGACAGGAGCAAATAGCGAGCGCCGAAGCGACTCGAACCCGGGCTGCCAGTACCGGGAAAGATCAGAAGTCCAGCACTCTCCCACTGAGCTACAGGGGGGAACTATAAATTGAATTGCTTAAAAACGGGTAAGTTTTGGGGTAAATCACCTTAGTATATTCAACATTTCAATAACGGCCAAAGATAATGGCTATCTCAGTTCAAAACCAATACAAAGGTGAAACATTCCCGTTAAGTGTTAACCCGCGACTTACTGGGGGGGGGGGCTATTTTTTGCCCCCCCCCCTTCCCGTTATTTTGCAATAACTCCTAAACTAACACCAGTATAGTCACCAAACTTGCAGTACCTTCTCTCAAATCAATTCTAGACATGTTAGCAAAAGGAAAAATATGAGGTTATGATAGGTCAACCGGGAATGACGTCAGAGTGACGTCATGTTCTTCGGTTTTTGTTGCAAAATAATGGTTTGTGGAAAACGCTGTCAAAGGTACGATGTTTGAGATAAACTCAATTGTCTTAAATCAAATTACTGACAATAGACCGGGCTATCAAACTGCGATCTCGGATTTTGTTTTGTTTTATTCAAAATTTTGAGAAATCCAAATACATTTGTTTTTGTTTTTACAAAATTTTCAAAAAAATCAGAATTATCCCAAAACCAGATTATTGTGATCGAAACGTGGTCGGTGAATATGTATACCAAATTTGAAGTCGATATCTTCAAAAATGACTGACTTATGACCTTTAAATGACAAAAATCGACCATCTCTCACAGCATTACTAAGCATAAAAAACGCCTTTCCGTTTTTGCTTTTTACTTCTATTTATATGGAAAAAACAATATTCTAAGGTCATTTGTCGCGTTCTAAACGAAAAACAAACCCATAAACATGTGTTACAACGCCTAATGACCGTCATTTGCAGTTTGACATCGTGACCTCGGATGAACTTGACCTGACCCAAGATCATAAACACTAAACAGCTTAGAAAGGTACTTAGAAGTGTCAGACACACGAATTATACCGATTTATCGACTACTTATGCGTTTAATATCGCCATTTTGCGCGACAACTCCATCCATCGAGACCTTTTGACACGGTCAAACATTTTGTACTTGACCTGACCTGTAACGTCATCGGTGACCCCGAGGTCAACAATATTATGTTTCCCTCAATAAATGTTCCAGGGCTATCGAATGCCGTTTGAATTTGTACATTCGGTCCAGTAGTTCCGGAGATCCGAGGGGTAAAAAAATAGCCCCCCCCCCCCCCCCCCAGTAGGTCGCGTTATGAAATATACCCCAGTAACTCGCGGGTTAACCAAGCCGGGGCAAGGTTCTCGTCGTCTCTTTTGCAAGGGTCGCTAAAAGGAATAATTTGGGCCATTTGACTGGATCTTCAAGCGAGCCATCTCAGATACAATGAAGCAAAATTGTATCATCTTTGCAGTGTTTTTCTTTCTTTCCTTTTCTGCCATCGGCAAATCAGGACGTAATGCACATGGACATGGATAAATAGCGGGCCTGCACTCATTCATCGTGATTGAATGTTATTGGTTGGCCATTGGCCAGCCACCGGTGATCAGCTCGACCGGCGAGATTGTTCACTTGCCTCGCCAGTAAGCTCTCGGAAATCCCTCGGGGATTGCACGCGCTCTGAATAGGCCCCATTGGTGCCCATTGGTGCCCATTGGTGCCCATTGGTGCCCATTGGTGCCTATTGGTGTGCCTATCGACGGGTGCGAGATGGAGGTCTGTATTTGTCTGGCCAGTGACCAGTCGTCTGCTGCCAGACACGACGGACGCTGAGGTGTTACACAAGCAGCATCATACGGCTGGCAGGAACGTGACGCTTTCACCAAGGCACCGTCAGCTTCTGGACACCTCAAAGGAGTCGCACACGTCCTTCCTTCGCCACCTAACGTCATGTGGCCGTCATGTGGCCGGGACCGTTTCGAGAAGAGTTTTACATTTGTAGGCATGGCATTGACAAGATGGCATATTTTGAAGTGATGTCGTAGTGCCTTTGCCACTAAAATACATGTGAAACAAAGCGAAAAATAATAAGAGTAAAAGGCGTTGGACAGGAAGGAAAAGCACACAGCTTGTTGCACATATAAACTTTGTAGCTTTACTCACAGAAGCTCACAGAAGACTGACAAGCTTTTTCACATTATATTGAGGTGAGGGAATACGTATTCTACATGATGACCACAAGCTATATCAATTTACTGTCTGACATTCCTATACATTTCCTTTACTTTTACAACAAATGAATTCGTAGAATTTACTTTTCCTTTACTTTTATTTCCTCTACTTTAAAATAAACTGATTCGTCGAATTTAACATGTCATTTACGTGTTTAGGAAAAAAGTAACGGCAGTACACTAACAAGATATCAATGTCAGACGCGTAAGATTTGTTCCACCCGCGGTTTGTGTGACTGCCAACGCACCGGCACGAATGACATCACAGTCGACTTTGTCAGCTAACAATTTAAACGTGGGTCGTGTTAAAACTCTCTAATTGGACTAGTGGGTGGATGTCGTGTCGTCTTCAAAGAAAGTGTTAAACTTTAGCCAGATCTAGGCACGTTGAGCAGTCTCCGGGTTTCACCTATATCCCCATGTACTGTTGGTCTCCTGATCTCACCTATCCCCATGTACTGTTGGTCTCCTGATCTCACCTATTTCCATGTGCTGTTGGTCTCCGGATCTCACCTATCCACATGTACTGTTGGTCTCCGGATCTCACCTATCCCCATGTACTGTAGGTCTCCGGATCTCACCTATCCACATGTACTGTTGGTCTCCGGATCTCACCTATCCACATGTACTGTTGGTCTCCGGATCTCACCTACTTCCATGTACTGTTGGTCTCCGGATCTCACCTATTTTCATGTACTGTAGGTCTCCGGATCTCACCTATTTCCATGTACTGTTGGTCTCCGGATCTGACCTATCCACATGTACTGTTAGTCTCCGGATCTCACCTATTTTCATGTACTGTTGGTCTCCGGATCTCACCTATTTCCATGTACTGTAGGTCTCCGGATCTCACCTATTTCCATGTACTGTTGGTCTCCGGATCTCACCTATCCCCATGTACTGTTGGTCTCCGGATCTCACCTATTTCCATGTACTGTTGGTCTCCGGATCTCACCTATTTCCATGTACTGTTGGTCTCCTGATCTCACCTATCCCCATGTACTGTTGGTCTCCTGATCTCACCTATCCCCATGTACTGTTGGTCTCCTGATCTCACCTATCCCCATGTACTGTTGGTCTCCGGATCTCACATATCCCCATGTACTGTTGGTATCCGGATCACACCTATTTCCATGTACTGTAGGTCTCCGGATCTCACCTATTTACATGTACTGTTGGTCTCCGGATCTCACCTATCCCCATGTACTGTTGGTCTCCGGATCTCACCTATTTCCATGTACTGTTGGTCTCCTGATCTCACCTATCCCCATGTACTGTTGGTCTCCGGATCTCACATATCCCCATGTACTGTTGGTCTCCGGATCTCACCTATTTCCATGTACTGTTGGTCTGCGGATCTCACCTATTTCCATGTACTGTTGGTCTCCTGATCTCACCTACTTCCATGTACTGTTGGTCTGCGGATCTCACCTATTTCCATGTACTGTTGGTCTCCTGATCTCACCTATTTCCATGTACTGTTGGTCTCCTGATCTCACCTATTTCCATGTACTGTTGGTCTGCGGATCTCACCTATTTCCATGTACCGTTGGTCTCCTGATCTCACCTATTTCCATGTACTGTTGGTCTCCTGATCTCACCTATTTCCATGTACTGTTGGTCTCCTGATCTCACCTATTTCCATGTACTGTTGGTCTGCGGATCTCACCTATTTCCATGCACTGTTGGTCTCCTGATCTCACCTATTTCCATGTACTGTTGGTCTCCTGATCTCACCTATTTCCATGTACTGTTGGTCTCCGGATCTCACCTATTTCCATGTACTGTTGGTCTCCGGATCTCACCTATTTCCATGTACTGTTGGTCTCCGGATCTCACCTATTTCCATGTACTGTTGGTCTCCGGATCTCACCTATTTCCATGTACTGTTGGTCTCCTGATCTCACCTATCCCTCCTATTCTCAGGCTCAGTCCTGGGCCCATTGCTTTTTATAATATTTGTGAATGCAATTGAGAACAGTATAGACAGCGAAGTCTTGAAATTTGCAGACGATCTAAAAGTTGTCAGGATTATTAGAGGAAAACATGATCAGGATGTTTTTCAATCAGATCTGGACAAGCTAGTTGAGTGGTCTGAAGCATGGCAGATGAAATTCAATTTGAGTAAATGTAAGATTATGCACGCTGGACGGGTTAGCAGTAAACATAGGTATGAAATGGGTGGGCAGAAAATGGAGCAGATTGAAAAGGAAAGAGATTTAGGTGTCGTGGTAAACAATAGACTATCAGCGTCAGACCAGGTTGTAGAAGCTAGGAAAAAGGCACTTAGAATGCTAGGGGCCATTAACAGAAATGTTTCCTACAAGAGTGAAAAGGTAATAACAAAACTGTATTGTGCATACGTTAGACCACATTTGGAGTATTGTGTACAAGCCTGGTCTCCAACATATGAGAAAGATTGCTGGTTGTTAGAAAGAGTTCAAAAAAGGGCAACAAAAATGGTTAATTGTCTTGGTAGTTTACCTTATGAAGATAGATTAAAGAAATTGGGTATGTTTTCACTTAGATATAGAAGGCTAAGAGGAGATCTAATTGAAGTCTTCAAATTTGAAAATAGTCAGCATTCTGGATATTTAAAGGGTATGTTTGAGTTCAATAGGGAAAATCGAGGTAGAGGTCATCAGCATAAACTCATTATGAAACAAAGTAGGACTAGGCTACGACAGTCATTTTTCAGTAGAAGGGTTGTAGGACATTGGAATATGCTACCAGGGGATGTCGCTGATGCAGTGACACTTGCTTCCTTCAAAATTAGATTAGATAAATACTTTACAGAGAAGGGATTAGTTCATAAATACTAGTGGGATTAGCCTTCTTTTATGCAGGTAGAGTAAGGTGATTTGAAGGGGCGAGACTGGTGGAGGGGGGGGGGGGGGGGGGTGGGGTGGGGTGGGGTGCAACTTCGGATGGGCCCAAGAGGCTCTTTGTTGCACTTTTCTTTTATGTCTTTATGTCTTTATCCCATTGTACTGTTGGTCTCCGGATCTCACCTATTTCCATGTACTGTTGGTCTCCGGATCTCACCTATTTCCATGTACTGTTGGTCTCCTGATCTCACCTATTTCCATGTACTGTTTGTCTCCGGATCTCACCTATTTCCATGTACTGTTGGTCTCCGGATCTCACCTATCCCATTGTACTGTTGGTATCCGGATCTCACCTATTTCCATGTACTTTTGGTCTCCTGATCTCACCTATTTCCATGTTCTGTTGGTCTCCGGATCTCACCTATCCCATTGTACTGTTGGTCTCCGGATCTCACCTATACCCATGTACTGCTGGTCTCCGGATCTCACCTATTTCCATGTACTGTTGGTCTCCGGATCTCACCTATTTCGATGTATTGACGGAACGTGCGGTCATAGCGCTGCCAGACGGTATCTGTATCTGTAGTTCTGTATCTGCCGTGGTTTGACTTCGTCAGCTGCAATGGGGGCTGCTTAGCCGGCTTGTTCGGATCACTGAAAACACATGGGATGAGTTCAGTGCGGACCACTGGAAACACATGGGATGAGTTCAGTGCGGATCACTGGAAACACATGGGATGAGTTCAGTGCGGACCACTGGAAACACATGGGATGAGTTCAGTGCGGATCACTGAAAACACAGGGGATAAGCTCAGTTCGGATTACTGTGAACACAGGGATAAGTTCAGTTCGGATCACTGAAAACACAGGGATACATTCAGTTGGGGTCATTGGGGTGGGAAGTTCAGATTGTACCTATCTCTCAGCTGCCGACGTTTGGTTGCAAGCTATGCAGAACAACAAACATACTTGCATCTTAAGCTGCTACTGACCGATGCAGGTAGGCATATTTCAATTCTCTAGTAGCCTTGGTATGCTATATAATATATTTCGACTTTGTTTCCTGAGATACTTTAATAAAATGTCCTATCTATTAAAACACAATAATAGAACTAGTCCCTCGTAGTTCAGTGTAGCAACATGACTTCTTGACATAAAGTACCATAGGCAATACACGTACATATATTTAGTTTTCGTATCTATCTACCATATATACTGTTCTTGTTAAAATCGGTACTTGTACGTTCCCGAGCCAACAGGTTATGCCGTAAGTAGACCGTGCAGGATATTGTTTAGACTTTCATCGCCCACTTTTCCAGTTATGCAGGCTTTGATGGCTTCGTATGGCATACAATTATGCAAAATAGAATAGCGTCGTTAACTCTGGGACGTTGACGCAGCCTTTTGATCTCGGAAGCTTAACATTGTCTTTGAAGATGAAACTGAAAGTGAAACATATTTATCAGCTTTATGATCTCACTCTTAAAGCAATTTAGTCTTGCTTGTGATGTTGTAATGTCTTCCAATGAATTAATTTATGGAATGGTATGGTTCAAAGAAGTACTTGATAAAAATAGCATTCATTCTAGCCCTGATTTTCGGTACTAAGCGAACCATTTCAGTTTCTCTGTTTCACGGAGAACACCCGATTCCGATTTCGTAAGAGATATGTAGGACGTTCGTTTCAGACTCCGGGTGACAAATAGTTATCTCAGCTCAACTCTTTAGCGACAAATGACCACGTTTAGCCCGGCCTTCGGCGTATCCTCCCCTGGACCTGCCTGCCACCCGAACGGCGGCCTCCTTCACTTGGCGTCGCGGCAACGGAGACAGGAGACAATATGTGGCACGATGTCTCGGCCACCTCGGACGCCGACCCAATTTCCATATGGGAGCGTCTCGGCTTCCTTTCGCGGGCCGCGGACGAGATTGAACGACCCAGCGGATCGGGGTGCGGGCCAGTGCCAGTTGGAGGAGACGGCCGGATGGTTGGGTCGCCGGCAGCAGGGGGCCGTCTGAGGGTGTCTCAGCTCGTGTACCGTGTGTCAGAGGAGGGGGAAAATAATGCGGGTTCGCCAAACGGCTGCGTTCCAATCTGACTGACAGAGACGGCCGAATGAGTGATCTGGCAAGATATGAATTTGTTAGACAGTAGTGTTGCAAAAAACTGAAATATTGAAAACCACGCCCAGCACCGCTACTGGCATGGCTCAAGGGGTGCACCACAGAAGCATGGACTCACTTGGGTGCAACCAAGCCCGGCGTATGCACCGCATGTTGTATACTGAATATACATATTTTCTCTACCTGAGCACCACATAATCCAGGCATGCTCTCTGGCAGTATTCGCCATGGGGCCACCAACTCCCAGCCCGGCCCAGCCCAGGCCCATGAACGTCAAGCCAAGGCCCCGTCCAGGCCCAGTAAAATTAATAATATTGAAGCCCAAGCCCGCCCGGCCCATTCAGATTAAGTATATCATTATTTTCAGAAAATGTACAATCAACGTAATTTATTCAACGAGTCCCGAGCCGCGTATTTATTTGGTAGACAAAGAAGTGCCACATCTAGCGATAACTGGACGATGCCCACACCGAATTTCAAAGCAATATGTTACACTTCTTTGTCTACCAAAAAAAATACGCGACCGACCCCAATGCAAATGGCGGCACTGTGCAGTGCGTACTGCGCAGATATATCATCTATGCCGACAAATTATTATTCATTGTGAACTAATGACGAAGCCAGTGCCCAGTAGCGACAATATCATAGATAGAGTTATAATAATTAATATGCTCAAATACAATACTTTTTCCATTTATGTACGCAAAATGCAACGTAAAAATGCAAGCTTTTAGCCATAGATGCCTCAAACATCAATTGGTGTCAGTTTGGAAACTGCATACGTCATAAAAATAATGTTAGTTTTCAAGTTGAAAGCATGTAACGTTTGAGCTAGCCCTAGCGTACCCTGTGTGAGCTAACTGCTAACCTGTTGAGTGTTGTGGCCGGTGGGGTGATGTTTTAACAAAACAGCTCAAAACATTGATTGAAGATGTTCTAACTAGGTAAGATTTAATCCTGCCTGTCTGTCAGCGACATTTAAAACACTTGAAGTCCCATAAACTGTTTGTAGGGGTTTGAAATTTTAATTTCCTGTGAATGCCCAATGCATATACTTGCGAAATGATGATGCCTCTCATGCACAATGGCGTTTGATGATATTGGTTAGTTAATGCTTTATTTGTTAAATCGATTTAAGATTATCATTTTCAACATTGCAGGTGCTGGTAGTTTCTGTCATCATTTCAGGTTGTTTTCTATAGGCCTGGTAGGGCCAGGGCCCTACCAATGTCACATTTTAACATTAGGCCTATGCAGGGGCGGCGGATTCGGGGGGCAGCGGGGGCAGCCGCCCCCGCTGGCAAAATCAAGCGGGGCAAAACTATCGTTTTGCCCCCCCCCCCCATCTTCCGTAGTCGAAAATTACATATCCTTTACCATATATGGTAAAATGATGAGCATTGCAAAACTGTAATAATAAAAGAAGAAATATACTTCATATGGCAGTAAAATATGGTAGCTTGTCCTTGAGGCAAAAGTGACGCAACGCAAGTTTAAACAATATTAGTAATATAGTATATAGTAATATAGCATGCTATAAAATTAGTATATGATGGAACAGCGTCAGAAATATGATTTAATATTTACAGCTGAAGCTAATTGATCAAATATAATTTTCACTCCACGTCTATATGCGCCGAACATATAACAAGGAACGACTTGAATTTAAAAACATCAATATTTGGCTACTGAAAACGGGTCTTGTTTTCTGGTAGCTATTACATTGCAATTGTATGCTACCCTAACTTAATTTCCCGGCTGCCAGGGGCGGATCCAGAAAATCTTCAAGGGGGGTCATCAATTGCAGTGGTGCCCCTACCTATACCCAAATCTGAAAACTCAACGGATTTGGTCCACTGTATTTTGAGGGTGTCCCTATTTCAGCATTTTGTTTTCGATTGACATAACGTTAGCTATAGGTATTTGCAATATCAGTCGTACCGTTTCTATCATTTAAAGTGTCGCGGATGGTGCTAAAATATATCATTTGTACAGTTAAGGGCGGCCCCAGACTGCTGATGCAGAATTGACCAAGAGGGTAGTCGAGGTTCGTGACCAGGGGTAGCCGTTTTTTTACAAGCAGTAAATCTTATGCATGCGATAGCAGTGTATCATATTGCTTTGTGTCTCGTGCGGACTTCAGCAATGTTCTTGAACTAAAAAAATAGGCAGGATATTGCGTTTCTTGAAGAAAATTTGTCACAAAGGCTGCTAACTACAAATGGTATTTACGCTAAATGGACACCCATACAACCATTATTGCGCCACGAAGCGGCGGGAAAATTTGAGGTTTTTAACGGGCTGGAGAACTAATTTTTGTTATTGGACCCAGGATGCAGGGTCAAACCGAGGAAATATGTCTGAAGCAAAAGGTGGGGTCAAAGACATGTCGCCCCCCCCATTTAAGGTCAGAGGCGGGGCCATGGCCCTCATGTCCCCCCCATGCGGACGCCAGTGTCTACAGTCTATATTAGACCCTTTTTTACTGGAAAGAACACTGATTAATTTGCGCCGCGTCGCGGTGCGGATTGTTCCCTTTATTTTTGCGTCTAGATAAGTAGGCCCTCAAAAAGTAGATTATTTTCATTTCATTCATTACAAAATTCAATTCAGCCCAAGGGCACCAATGCAGCCACTCGATGAGATTCTTCCACCGTAAAGATAGAAGGAATTTCGCCGCAGTGGCACAAAAATGTGATATTTGTCTAATTTTTCATCACAAAATTATAACAGCTTGGATGCAGTTGCTTACCAGTTTCAAATACGTTTCATGGATTTCCAGCCATGAACCGCATGATACAAAGAAAATGGCGGGCCCTATGGGTTCGTTCGCGACAAAGAAAAGATAGTAAACAAACATCGTGACATCGAGGATTTATCAGGACGCACGTATGTAATAATTCGTTTTTTTATCTTAATTTTGCACCATTTCGTATAAAATAGGTGGGTTTCAGCAATTTGATGGGGCACCAGGGCATTGGCGCCCCGCCACCCCCATCCTCCTGGAATCAAGAGGGCACGGTGCCCGGTGCCCCCACCCTGTCCACCGTCTATGAAAGCGGATCCCGACTCCCTCGGGCCCTCGGGACCTCTCGAGTCCGATACGTTGTTGCCTCTGGTATAAAGGCACGTTGGTGCCCCTTCATAGCCCAAGGGACGGGATGCATGCAGGGATTTTTTGTGTGTGCATAATTTAGCAATTCTAATTTAGCATCATTCAGCGAGAATGATGCTAAATTAGCAAGAAAAAAATGTTTTCCAGCGACCAATGCTTGTGATTGCATCGCGGCACCAGGCCATTGTTTCTTCCTCCTGTATTCAAGGAGGCACGATTCCTCGGTGTCTCCCCTCGCCCCACAGTGTCGCCTATCGAGACGGTGGTGCCCCTGGTACACCGGCGCGGTGGTGCCCCTGGTACACCGGCACAGTGGTGCCCCTGGTACACCGATACAGTGGTGCCCCTGGTACACCAGCGCGTTGGTGCCCCTGGTACACCAGCGCGGTGGTGCCCCTGGTACACCGACACAGTGGTGCCCCTGGTACACCAGCGCGGTGGTGCCCTTGGTTCAAAGAACACTGCATTATATGCGCCGCGTAGCGGCGCACCATGTTTTGCTTTCCTTTTTATTTTTGTTCTGAATTTTTTCTTTATCTTAGATTTTGTTGCTTTATTTTGTTGTTTTTTTGCTTTATTTTGCTTTATTTGGCTTTATTTGGCTTTATTTTGGATTTATTTTTGCTTTATTTCGGGGTTTTGGTGGTGCCCCGGGGCGGTGGTGCCCCTGGTACCCCCGGCGCGGTGGTGCCCCTTCACGGCCCAAGGGGGAGGGGTCATGACCCCGTGCCCCCCCCCCCCCCCCCTGGTTCCCCCACTGCCGGGCTCTGGCAACCCTGATCGCCACTCTAAATCACGATATATCATCACCTTTAATTTTTCTTTAAATCCTTCAACCTATGTTTTTAAGCTATATGCCTACGTGAACTGAATCAGGGACGTAGGCCACGGGGCCATGCCTGCTCCCCCCCCCCCCCCCCTGAGCGATCCAGTTTTCACTAGATAAAATGGGATTCCGTCAAGCTTTAACATTACGTCTATGGGCGTTGCATGGAAATAATCGAGTTTGAAATATTTCTGACTGCACCCCCCTCCCCCTCGGCAGGTGAAAAGGTATTGTGCCCCCCCCCCCCCCTGAGCAAAATCCTGGCTACGTGCCTGAACTGAATTGATCGAAGTCTTGCCCCACCCCCCATGTCAAAATAAAATCCGCCGCCACTGGGCCTATGGCGTTGCATGGCAAGAATGACCTTCAAATCAATAAAGTTAGCATTGGGGCGCTACCAATCATTTTCAGGACACGACCCCCTGTTCAGGTGTTCACGGCGTACATGATGACTGAGTATTAGTAGGTATCCTTATACTCTGTAGTACTACTGCATATAACTCTGATAGTACTGTTATCATTTATTTGAGTGTAGATACACTATTTAATCAATATTTATTATGGTGAGCTCAATATCACTCACCTGTGTGTTGCTATGGAAGCGACGTGAACTGCTGGTTAAAACATTGTTTAGCTCTGACCAGAGCTTGTGCGGCACGCGCATTACTTCAAAATTATCAGACCCAGCCCGTCCAGAGCCCTGTGATTTCCTTAAAGTTGAGGCCCAGCCCAGGCCCAGCCCAGGCCCAGCCCAGGCCCAGCCCAGGCCCAGCCCATGACCCGTAGGGCCAGCCCGGCCCATGGCGAACTCTGCTCTCTGGCTAGTCCTTTCAGGCTCGGAAAAAGCCCGCCGGGCCTGAATTCAGGCCCAGCGCCCGCTCCGTGGCTCTGAGTTTTGCATCTCTGTTAGTCAGTTTGGTGTTTTGCTGATAATATCAAAATCAGCGTTGGGGCCGAGCAGCGCAGAAATGAAAATATGCTTACTTTACCACTGGAGTCCGAGGTCAGATATTTTGGGGCGAAAGATGATGATCAGACGCCGTTGGATAACTTGGTCATTGGGTATATCATTTCATCATTCATGATTTGTTTCACTTCTTTTCCCTTTTGAATGCACCCTACAATGCATTTAAAGGAAATAGTTCACCTTCAACATGGGGTTTTGAACTGAAATAGCAGTTTTGTAGCCCGTGTTGAGAAATCCTTATCTGCAACTTCTCTTGGCTGAAAAGACTCTCCAGCCGAAGATATTGGACTTTTTGACGAAGGAATGCGGCGCATATATGATATACCGTACCGTCTGAAAGTGCCAGCGCTGCATGTAGCATGCACAGACCAATAACGCACACCATAAAATCAATAATTTACTACCTTCTGGCCTGAATTGGCGCGATGTAGGATCTTTTTGAAAAGAAAAAAAGAAACTGTATTAAACAATGTAATAAAATCGTGCTCTGAAAAATAAAAAAATCCGAAGGTGAACTATTTCCTTTAAGATGGCTGGGATACAACATCCCATTTCACTCTTCAATGGGCGAGAGTTTCGACGTTTTTCACCTCCGGAACAATATCTCATAGGAATCGAAGCTACAAACAGCTCTGTTTAGCTCTAAAGAGCAGTACAATACAGAGTACAGAATGGCTCGAACACTCGTCTTCTCAGTCATTTAAGAGGAATTTAGCTCTCCACTCAATTCCTTTACATGCATTAATAAATAGGAAGTGACACTAGTAGTGCACATTGTTGATGTACATGTATTGCCAGCTTGGTATTATTTTAATTATAATATGTAGTGTTTGTCTGAATCATTGAATGATCTATCTTTGTATGCCTCAATACATGTGCTGATTGTTACCCGTAGTTCTAGGAAGCCGTCCCCTGCAGAGCTGTCAACGCACTCTGACCTCTGGTCACTGCCCAGTCGGTCCGCTGAGGAAGCCGTCCCCTGCAGAGCTGCCAGCACACTCTGACCTCTGGTCACTGCTCAGTCGGTCCGCTGAGGAAGCCGTCCTGTTCCGAGCTGCCAGCACACTCTGACCTCTGGTCACTGTCCAGTCGGTCCGCTGAGGAAGCCGTCCCCTGCAGATCTGCCAACGCACTCTGACCTCTGGTCACTGTCCAGTCGGTCCGCTGAGGAAGCCGTCCCCTGCAGAGCTGTTAACCCACTCTGACCTCTGGTCACTGCCCAGTCGGTCCGCTGAGGAAGCCGTCCCCTGCAGAGCTGCCAGCACACTCTGACCTCTGGTCACTGCTCAGTCGGTCCGCTGAGGAAGCCGTCCTGTTCCGAGCTGCCAGCACACTCTGACCTCTGGTCACTGTCCAGTCGGTCCGCTGAAGAAGCCGTCCCCTGCAGAGCTGCCAACGCACTCTGACCTCTGGTCACTGTCCAGTCGGTCCGCTGAGGAAGCCGTCCCCTGCAGAGCTGTTAACCCACTCTGACCTCTGGTCACTGCCCAGTCGGTCCGCTGAGGAAGCCGTCCCCTGCAGAGCTGTTAACCCACTCTGACCTCTGGTCACTGCCCAGTCAGTCCGCTGAGGAAGCCGTCCCCTGCAGAGCTGCCAACGCACTCTGACCTCTGGTCACTGCCCAGTCGGTCCGCTGAAGAAGCCGTCCCCTGCAGAGCTGCCACCGCACTCTGACCTCTGGTCACTGCCCAGTCGGTCCGCTGAGGAAGCCGTCCCCTGCAGATCTGTTAACCCACTCTGACCTCTGGTCACTGCCCAGTCGGTCCGCTGAAGAAGCCGTCCCCTGCAGAGCTGTTAACCCACTCTGACCTCTGGTTACTGCTCAGTCCGCTGCTCCGTACCTCAGCCAGTCTAAATATAATGTTTGTTTATACTACACCACTGGAGTCCACCGCTACACGGCTAGTCGAGACTATATTTAATTTCCTTCAATGCCAGATCATTGCTGCCGTTCTTTTGGGAGCTCAGTTTAACATAGGTTGCCAATATCGTGACACTCGCAATCTTCCACAAATTTGCTCAATGTTAATTAATGTTGCAATTTTGACCCTAAGTCGGTACTACTCGTGCATAAGGGTTAAAATGGCCAGCAAGACCAACCAGCAATGATCGCAATGCTCCTACAATACGAATACGTTCAATGTCTGGATGTGGTGGCGTAGTTGGCATTGAATGTACTCGTATATAGCGAAATTAATAATAGCGACGGAAATAATACACGGAATTAATGCATAGATGCAACATTTGTTTTTTTATATGACGTACACAAAAAGTTGTGAAATAAAGGGTTGAACTAAACTTATCGGACACGTTTGGGAAACACTATCATAATGCCATTTTTAAGTTATCATTTATACAAATAAGTACTAAGCAGTATTAGTAGAAGCCTTAAGATATTAAACTCTCATATTTCAAAGATTTCATTTGTTTTGACATTATCAGGTATATTTCCCTGTATTCTCTTTGATGTATTATGAGATGAAACGTTAGGAAAATGGTTGCCTGAGATCTTAAAACTCTTGCATTGCTCATCTTTTTTTGTTCAAAGCTCCAGCAGCTACATGTTCAAAACAAGTTTTAAGTTTTGCGGATATATACAAACAAAATGTCATCACCAACAAAATAAAAGAGCCAAAAAGAAAGGTCAGTTAAATACCTTATTTTAACAACACAAAATTATAGCTATTTCTACGTTTCCTTAAAAGAAAATAATGACCTTTCCCACAAAAATGGAGTTAGCACTTGAAATCGACAGACGTGGCCAAAATATGATGTAAATTCATCGCATTTTGCATATACAAATTCCTTCCGAGAGATATTGGCAGTTTCCTACCGATAAGCGTTCCACACTTTTAACGACCGGTACTTGCAAGTTACTTTTCGGTTTCCATCAAACTCCGGGCTTTTCCCGTATTGCTTTTTACGCAATGGTGTGGAAAATATATTTTGCGTTCTGCTTGTTGTGATTATATGCCCAACCATCCTTTACAATGAACAAATAATACAACAACTGGCAATTCAATCGGAAGCTCATCGATGCACGACGACGGCGACCTATTTAGTGTCGGCGATTTGTTTCGAAGTGCCCATTCAACAACGTTGAACAGATTGATACAAAAGCGCCAGATGTGTCGCTTTCCAATAGTGGAGGGCAAATACCGATCATTAATGTTCCCAAACTTCCAACTTTGAATTAGGGAACAATTTTATTTCATTCTTAAATTTAGATCACATCCTTTTAATACCATGACGGTAGCCAAAGACATTGTTGCTAACAAAATCAAAAGGTCATTATTTCCCTCTAATCGGAAAACATGTTTTGATTTACGTTTCAGAGACCATTATGGAAAACTTATCAACGTTGCATAACTGGGTGACTCACATATGGACCAAGGCTCGTTCGTTCCACTTCACAAAAAGTACCTACTTCTCTGAACTCGTATTACTTGTTAACCGTCAGAGTAAAGACAAAGTCAGCGTTCGTAGAAAATGCATGACAGGCGGCGTTCCGGGTGTGTAGAGGCGAGAGGGCTTCTGAGTTCAGTGGTCTCCAGCTGTCTGTCACGAAATGCCAATTTGACTCGAGAATAACGTCCGATCAACGTCAGTGTATCATATTCCGATCAACGTCAGCATGCCGTCAGTGCTGCGCGTGGCAGGTCGGCAAGGCGGTCCCAGATGATTGCAGAAACAGGAGTTCAAAAATAGAAATACAAATAAATATACGAATTATGTAAGCATTCATACAATGTGATGCCACCAGCCATTTAGTATTGTCCTGTGGAACATCGTTGTGTAGATTGTTATTCGCGAGAACATCGTCTACAATGCCAACAATTATATCTACTGTCAGTCACTGCATACTATTATATTGTTATGCAGGTAATTCTTCCTGTTTGCAGGCAGAGTGGTGTCCTGGTCACGGAGTTAGCGACCGAGTGGTATCGGTTCCGATAGCTCATTCGGTAGAGCATGGGATTCGTAATCCCAAGGTCTTGGGTTCGCGGCCGGCTTGTGTGATCCCCGGCACGCACCTGACCTCACCTCAGGTCACGTGCCGCGGATCACAACAACCAATCACAGCGCGATGTACTCGGCACACGCGAGTCCACGGTACCATCAGTAGCGCTACACATGGTGCTGCTGGTGTGGTGAGTGAAGCCGGCTGTGTCAGCCGGCTGGTGGGGGGCTGGTGGGTGTATACCCTGTTGTTCTGTGTGCGGCACGGGACGGCGGGTGTCCGGGGGACTCATCGGCCGGTACTTGTGCCTCGGGTGAAGTCCGAGCACTGCTGCCGTGCCGACTGGACCTGCCACCCTAACGGCACCCTGTCGTTGGGGGCCCGTGCTGTGGCCTGGCCGGTGGTGTCGCCTCGGGAGTTCTACGAGTGGCGCTGCTACGCGCTTCCGCACCACAATCTAGTCATGTCCGCACATACCTACGTACACATCAGTAATGTCGCCTACCAGTTTAATAGGCTTACCGTAAACTACACCCGCCTATCGAAAACACCATCTGATTTAGTTTCACTCGTAAAGCTTTCATGTCGTATTTCACTTCGCTGATCCCGGTTTCGGTGAGGCAAAGCCCGTCTTTGCCGAGGCTCGGCCTTCTACGCGCAGCGACGCAGGGAGGGGAATCCGGGTGATTTGCCAGCTTTGTCCCCCGCGCGCACGTGCTACGCATTTCGACGACCAAAGCTGCCAGATCGGAAGTTACCAGACGCAGACGAATCATTGGTGGACGCTCGGCAGGAAATTACCGTCGTTCATTGGAGCCAATTTAGATCTAAGACGCTCTAATTGGTAATATCCGCTGAATTGCTTTTCTCCGCTTTGCTCCACATCTCGACTTAGATGTGAAGAGCGAATTAACATAAATCATCAAGATGCGTTGTAAGTTGATGGGTCCTGATAAAGTTAAATGTTGTAGGTACATCTGTGGTACCAAAGCGCAGGATTTCAATTGAAGACGGTAGTCGGTAGCTGAAACACACGGTATCTGAAACAGCGAAACTATTCATTGTCATATGTTGATATAGGACAGGATATAGGATGCTGATATAGGAGTGCGGAGGTGAAAAAATGTTCCGATGCGCCAACGCACGTCGGTGTCAGTTGATTGTGTACCGCCGTGCCGTGAGTTAGCAAAACGCTGCTGAAGATAACTACGCATCTCAAACTAAAGATATGAAGGGCACAGGGCCTCCCGTAAGGATTTTGGACTGGGTGGGCATTTTGGCGAGGCGGGCTTAGATTATGGTGAGGGGTACCAGTGGCTCCAGGGGCCCCTTTAGCCCTAGGGGTAACATATTTTTTTTTTGCTCCTCTCTTTTGCTCCAATCTCATTTCCTCGTGATACCCATACATGGTCTGATTAAAATAGAAAAATAGTGCTCCAGCCTTCCAAAACCTCAAATTTCGCGCCTCTTGGCGGCGCAATTGTTATGTGGCTGTCAATTGCTTCTCAATATTAACACTTTTGACGTTTCAGGGCAGTTATGTGCAGATTTTCATTCTAGACAAAATCCTACATTAGCAAAATATTGCTTGTACAGTGTACACCTTGCAACCGGCGAAGATTGGTAGCGCCCCAAGCCGTTTGGAACATTCAGGGTTATCAAATAGTAATCATATATCAAATTAAAACCTAGTATAAAGGGAGCTAAATCAGTCTATGATGTTCGTAGGCATTACTTTGGTCTGTTAAAAATGCTATCAATGTCCATTTTGTATCAAATATGTGAATCAAATTGATTAATTATTAAAGGGAAATCATTGCTATTTTATTTGTTAACAGCAATTTCTTAGTCTACCGTTATGGTATAACAATGATGTGATCTAAGTTTAAGAATGAAATACGATTATTTCCTAATTCAAAGTTGGAAGTTTGGAAAAATTAAAAGCAAGTACATATACTTCTTTCAGAGTTCATGGTCGGTGTTTTCCCTCCACTATTGGACACGCAACATATCTGGCGCTTTTGTATCAATCTGTTCAACGTTGTTGAATTACTTCTCAGTATCAACAAATCGCATTATACACTAAATAATTCGTCGTATTGGGCCAATTTAATCCGCCGTATGTATCACGGTTTTCTAAGATGTTTATTAATTGATTACGGAAAAACGGTTCAGATAAACGCTTCATGAGTGCATTACAATGTATTGATTACCTGTATGTTGAAAATTCGTGGGGAAAACATCCATCTTTTTAATGAATTGAGAACACTAAATAGGTCGCCGTCCGGGGTCAAACTAAACAGCCGATTTCAATGCACTTTTTTCAAATGTTTGTTGACTTTTCATAGAAGTTTGGTACATATTCGCAAAAGATAGAGTGCATGAAGCATATTATATACCTTCATGATAAATAACAATGCGTAGGTAGGCTAATTTTAGCTCAGACAGGGAATTCGTTACCAAGTACTTGTGAGTATTGTATTTTTTAAAAAATACAATTTATGTTTAATAAACTTTATGATGATGATGATGATGATGACTGCTGACCGTTATAAGCGTATAACGCTTATCAACTTTAACTTGAAATATATTTCGGTAGGAATACAAATATGCAAAATGTGATCAATTTACAATATATTTTGGTCTCGTCTATCGATTTCAAGTAATAACTCCATGTTTGTGGAAAAGGGTCATTATTTCCCGTTAATCAAATTTAGGCAGAATAATTGTTCACGCCGCTTCGAAGGCGAAAAACAATTCCACAACTGATTACTTGCCGTTAGTAACGACGCCCGTTAGTGACATTTTATTTCAATAACTGAGTATTTTCTCTTCTGTTACCAATTTTCTAAGGATTCTTGGTTTACTTCTGGGATTTGAAAGGCTTCTCTCTGGTTATAATGGAGTTGTGAGGGCATCCTTGCCAGGCGCCCCTCTGCTCAGGTCTTCGTCTGTATCATTTTATCGGTTGCTAACCGGAGTTCCCATGGCCCGAACACGAATAAGTATAGTTGCGTCCGAAGCAGGATCTAGCGACCACAGCACCGAAACGCGGAACTCTCGCCAGTATCGCCACAGCAATGATTCCGTGCTGAAACAGTTTACAAGCATGTAGGCCGGCGGAATGTTTTTTTCCTGACCTTTAACTTTTCACTCTCTCTACTTTTTAGCGTGGAAGTGTGGTTTTAGCTTTGCATCCATCTTAACCTGACTCTGCGGGAATAAACCGTCTGGCATGGAAATGCGCTGTGATCGTGAATACAAATACAAAAATGACGGGAACACGATGAACCATATGTATTATATTATATCTGAACTAAGAAAATCCCCCAAATCACACAGTAATGAGGGATGTCCAGTGCAGCAGTTAGTATAGCAGCGACTGTGCTGTGCATATGTGGGTAACAGCTACCCAGATCATAATGAATGACTAGAATAATGACTCGAATCCGTAGTTTTTCTCTGTGATGAACTCCCTACCTAAACACGCCGCCCGTCTCGCGAAAGAATTTCGCCACAAACTCGCGCTTTTGCGATGTTGATGCATCCGGATCCCGCATGCTGGCCCTTGGCTTTCAGGTACGCACAGACAAAGTTTCTTGAACAAGTTTATTTTCTTGAAAAAAACAGCAATGTACCCTGTTTTTTTAGGTGGCATGGTTAAACTTGAACTGTGACGGTAAGCAAACTTGTATTTTCCGGATAGCCGGAGGCCATATTTACACTGTTGCCCTGGGCGGCATGGAAGGTGAAACGGGTGAAACCACGTGGAGGCAAAATCAGTGCCTAGGTCAGGGACAGTCAGACATCATGGCCGACACCGCCAACAACAAGCGCTAAAATGAATGTATTTGTAAGCAGAGCGTGATTATTGTCTTTCCATGCGCATCCAAATGCTTCCAAACAGGAAAAATTGACTACCGATGGTTCTTTTGTTGCTTTTTGGTCACCGAGAGAGGAAGGGGGATTATGGATGCCCGTGATTTCATAGTTTACAACTGGGTGGGAAAATTATCGCCACTGGGTGGGCATTTTGGAGCACTGGGTGGGCATTTGCCCACCCAGTTACTTACTTACGGGAGGCCCTGGAAGGGCGCAAAACATGACAGGATCTCAGTCATCTTCAATTTGGATCAGCATTAGAATATCAGCGTAAAACATCATGCATACACTGTCAAAAATAGTGTGTTTTGATTTAGTGGCAGCGTTCCTCAAGCCAAAATTTACAGCTGAAGAAAACACGGCGACATCGCGGCTGCCCCATGACTAGCCTCATCCGCGTCGCTGTCATGTCGGTGAGTCAGGTGAGACAGCGACAATTATGGCGCTGTTTGTGCCAGTAACGACGCGATTCAAGTACGTTTACAGGGTGGAGATGTTGACCAAGGCCTTAGTTGACTGCAGTCTGCTTCTAGGTGACGCAGTCAGGGTTGTGCTCGACTCAGATTTTTCTAGACTGCCTCGACTCTGACAACTTTTCGAAGGGACTCTGACTCAACTCTGACTCAAGCGGGGATTTTTTTTTTGAGTGGACTCAGCTTTGACTCATTTGCTTTTACCCCTGACTCAACTCTGACTCAAGCGGGGGACAATTGTTTTTAGTCGACTCAGCTTTGATTCATTTGATTTACCCCTGACTCAACTCTGACTCGAGCAGGGGGATTTTTGTTTAGTTGACTCAACTTTGACTCATTTGCATTACCCCTGACTCAACTACGACTCATGTGAAAGTTTCTTGAGTCGACTCATTTTTTTACTCATGTTCAACTGACTAAACGACTTTGATTCAAATGTATTTGACTCGCACAAACTCATTGGAATATTATATCATATATGTAAACACTTTTGTTTGGATTTACACTGGATCAAGGCACAATAATGAATGTATATCTACTGCATCCAGCTGCATTGAAATATATATTCAAATATATATATATATATATATATATATATATATATATATATATATATATATATATATATATATATATATATATATATATATATATTATATATATATATATACATACATACATACATACATACATACATACATACATACATACATACATACATACATACATACATGCATACATACTACATACATACATACATACATACATACATACATACATACATACATACATACATACATACATACATACATACATACATACATACATACATACATACATACATACATACATACATACATACATACATACATACATACATACATACATACATACATAACATACATACATACATACATACATACATACATACATACATACATACATACATACATACATACATACATACATACATACATACACACATACATACATACATACATACATACATACATACATACATACATACATACATACATACATACATACATACATACATACATACATACATACATACATACATACATACATACATACATACATACATACATACATACATA
>JAXIVJ010016082.1:0-10000 GCA_036785665.1 Chirona hameri
CTTACCGAACCAGCGGACCTAGCTTACCGAACCAGCGAACCTAGCTTACCGAACCAGCGGACCTAGCTTACCGAACCAGCGAACCTAGCTTACCGAACCAGCGGACCTAGCTTACCGAACCAGCGGACCTAGCTTACCGAACCAGCGGACCTAGCTTACCGAACCAGCGGACCTAGCTTACCGAACCAGCGGACCTAGCTTACCGAACCAGCGAACCTAGCTTACCGAACCAGCGAACCTAGCTTACCGAACCAGCGGACCTAGCTTACCGAACCAGCGGACCTAGCTTACCGAACCAGCGAACCTAGCTTACCGAACCAGCGAACCTAGCTTACCGAACCAGCGGACCTAGCTTACCGAACCAGCGGACCTAGCTTACCGAACCAGCGGACCTAGCTTACCGAACCAGCGGACCTAGCTTACCGAACCAGCGGACCTAGCTTACCGAACCAGCGGACCTAGCTTACCGAACCAGCGAACCTAGCTTACCGAACCAGCGGACCTAGCTTACCGAACCAGCGGACCTAGCTTACCGAACCAGCGGACCTAGCTTACCGAACCAGCGGACCTAGCTTACCGAACCAGCGGACCTAGCTTCCAACTTCCGACCGATAGGAGTAATTCTCATTTTCTCTGATATTGAAAAGCGAAACTTTCACAAACAGCTCTGCCGTCACTTTTCACAAAACAGCCCAATTTCCAATACCAATTCCAGTTCGATCCGTAGTGTGATAACGTCCAGTCTACGTGGGGCTCGAACCCATTATCTCTTAACTAGAGAATTATTGAAACTGGTAGATCAACTATCCTGTAGTTGGAATGACGACACGGAATGGATATACGACACGGAATGCCTATGCGAAATGGATCCAAACTTGTAAACAAGTCGTAAACAGTGCCGATATGGTTTACAGTGTACAAACGCGACGCTGAACCCTACTGGGCCAACCATCGAATGGCTTCTGTAGGGAGGATCCCTCTCTCCTACCTCCACGGCCCGGCTCAGCATGGGGCCAACCATCGAATGGCTTCTGTAGGGAGGATCCCTCTCTCCTACCTCCACGGCCCGGCTCAGCATGGGGCCAACCATCGAATGGCTTCTGTAGGGAGGATCCCTCTCTCCTACCTCCACGGCCCGGCTCAGCATGGGGTCAACCATCGAATGGCTTCTGTAGGGAGGATCCCTCTCTCCTACCTCCACGGCCCGGCTCAGCATGGGGCCAACCATCGAATGGCTTCTGTAGGGAGGATCCCTCTCTCCTACCTCCACGGCCCGGCTCAGCATGGGGCCAACCATCGAATGGCTTATGTAGGGAGGATCCCTCTCTCCTACCTCCACGGCCCGGCTCAGCATGGGGCCAACCATCGAATGGCTTCTGTAGGGAGGATCCCTCTCTCCTACCTCCACGGCCCGGCTCAGCATGGGGCCAACCATCGAATGGCTTCTGTAGGGAGGATCCCTCTCTCCTACCTCCACGGCCCGGCTCAGCATGGGGCCAACCATCGAATGGCTTCTGTAGGGAGGATCCCTCTCTCCTACCTCCACGGCCCGGCTCAGCATGGGGCCAACCATCGAATGGCTTCTGTAGGGAGGATCCCTCTCTCCTACCTCCACGGCCCGGCTCAGCATGGGGCCAACCATCGAATGGCTTCTGTAGGGAGGATCCCTCTCTCCTACCTCCACGGCCCGGCTCAGCATGGGGCCAACCATCGAATGGCTTCTGTAGGGAGGATCCCTCTCTCCTACCTCCACGGCCCGGCTCAGCATGGGGCCAACCATCGAATGGCTTCTGTAGGGAGGATCCCTCTCTCCTACCTCCACGGCCCGGCTCAGCATGGGGCCAACCATCGAATGGCTTCTGTAGGGAGGATCCCTCTCTCCTACCTCCACGGCCCGGCTCAGCATGGGGCCAACCATCGAATGGCTTATGTAGGGAGGATCCCTCTCTCCTACCTCCACGGCCCGGCTCAGCATGGGGCCAACCATCGAATGGCTTCTGTAAGGAGGATCCCTCTCTCCTACCTCCACGGCCCGGCTCAGCATGGGGCCAACTATCGAATGGCTTCTGTAGGGAGGATCCCTCTATCCTACCTCCACGGCCCGGCTCAGCATGGGGCCAACCATCGAATGGCTTATGTAGGGAGGATCCCTCTCTCCTACCTCCACGGCCCGGCTCAGCATGGGGCCAACCATCGAATGGCTTATGTAGGGAGGATCCCTCTCTCCTACCTCCACGGCCCGGCTCAGCATGGGGCCAACCATCGAATGGCTTATGTAGGGAGGATCCCTCTCTCCTACCTCCACGGACCGGCTCAGCATGGGGCCAACCATCGAATGGCTTATGTAGGGAGGATCCCTCTCTCCTACCTCCACGGCCCGGCTCAGCATGGGGCCAACCATCGAATGGCTTCTGTAGGGAGGATCCCTCTCTCCTACCTCCACGGCCCGGCTCAGCATGGGGCCAACCATCGAATGGCTTCTGTAGGGAGGATCCCTCTCTCCTACCTTCGCGGCCCGGCTCAGCATGGGGCCAACCATCGAATGGCTTCTGTAGGGAGGAGACCTCTCTCCTACCTCCACGGCCCGGCTCAGCATGGGGCCAACCATCGAATGGCTTCTGTAGGGAGGATCCCTCTCTCCTACCTCCACGGCCCGGCTCAGCATGGGGCCAACCATCGAATGGCTTCTGTAGGGAGGAGACCTCTCTCCTGCTTCCACGGACCGGCTCAGCATGGGGCGTAGGCGGTTGGCGCTCATGCGGCGGGAACCGGATAGATCTCCGCTGATTGGTTGCAGGGACTCACAGCTGGGTGCAGGGGCGGATCCAGAACATCTTCAAGGGGGGGGGGGGTCATCAATTGCAGTGGTGCCCCTACCTATACCCAAATCTGAAAACTGAACGGATTTGGTCAACTATATTTTGAGGGTGCCCCTATTTCAGTTTTTTGTTTAATTGACAAAACGTTGGCTATATGCAGGGGCGTGGGAACTGTGGGGGCATTTGGGGCAACTCGACCCCCCCCCCCCCCCATCAACTTTGGAGCGGGAGGGGGCGACGCCCCCACAACTTTTTACACGTTCACTCGACCTACTCACTCGACCTATCGCATGTAAAGCGATGAACATTTGCAATTGTGTAAACAAATGCACTGGCTTTATAATGCGTATAATTTTAAAACTGAAGGTTACCAATCAGCATTTATGAATTTAAATCTACTTGGGATATACAATTTGAAAATAATAAAAGCAAATGATTACACCGACACGCCGGCAAAGCCTGAGGGTGTTGAATGATAAAAGTTATACATCTTTGAAGCGCAGTCATTTCTGACCAATATCCACCCAACATCTGCGCGTATTTACAAACATGAAAGTTATAAATAAAGTTTTAATAAAACGCTGTAATACCTATTTTGGTCGGAGTAATTCGGGTCGGTAAAGCTTGCAATAGCCACTGAATATTGGCTCCGAAGTACCTATTATCAAAGAACATGCTAAGCTTGAAACGCACTCCCGTTTGACGGATCACAGGTTGTTAAATGCAATTTTCGAACGATTTAGTGTAACGCCAAATAAGTTAACGGCACAACCGACGCCAACGGTGTCGCCTCTTCGCGCAGCAAAGCGAGCGGGGACCGCTTGTGTATTTCAAGGTGTATAATACTTATTCGGTATTTCCCAAGCCATACGTCATCGTTAAGTCATAATCATACGTCAAATCAGCCAATCAGCGATGGGAGACACGATGGATACTGTACATGTACAATATAGTTTCATATCCTTTCACATGCTCAACATTGCAATCAGCACATAACAAATAAAATCAACATTACAAACCCGTAATAACGAACCCGTAATAACAAACCCGTAATAAGTCAGGACTAGGAGGATGATTAGAAACTCTGATTCCGTTCTCGACTTGTCTTCTGTAATTCGACCTTTCTGCTGAGGTGCCAAAAAGGTTGTTTTTAGATCAGTGTTCGCCACGGGCCCACCAACCACCAGCCCGGCCCGGTCCAGACCCATGAACAACAAGCCCAGGCCCGGACCAGGCTAGGTCAAATTCATAATATTGAGGCCCAGGCCCGGTCCGGCCCGTTCAGATTAAGCATGTCATTACTTTCACGAAATTTGCAATAATTATCCTAGCATACTTACTTGTATACTATAAATGTGAAACAATGAACCAACTATGCTAATTAAAAAAGCCACAGCCACAGCAATGGTGTGTTGCTGTGTAAGTGAACTGCTGGTTAAAAACATATTTTTAAGCTGACCTGGGCTTGCGCGCATTACTTCAAAATGATCAGCCCAGGCCCGTCCAGAGCCCGGTGATTTCTTTTAAAGTTGAGGCCCGGCCCAGGGCCATGGCCTATAGGGCCAGCCCGGCCCGTGGCGAACTCGGTTCTAGATGAAGCAAGCAATGACCGAAACAAGATGATTGTTTTTTGACTAGATAGTGGATACAAAGTTTCAAGAACTTAAGTTTAACAAGCTGTTTTGTTTAAGAATGGGTATGTGGCGAAAACTTTGCTTCCCATATGCAGCATTGCTGAGGCTTTGTAGAAAGGGGAATACTAACCTTCATGACTTTATGTCCTTTCACATGAGTATAAATAACCACATATGAGATGCAATATTTAAAGTTGTGTGATATACGGAATATCGGTATAAAGTTATGAGCGGCCAACAAATACTGCGAACAGAAATGATGAGACTCTCTGAAAGCATAACCATAACGTTGAATTCACAATGTAACGTTTAAATCAATATCTCCCTGAGAATGTTAGGATCAACAAGTGTAGTGGCATCGGTCTCTGACAAAACACTGATCTGCGTAGTGTGTGCTCTTAGCAACAAATACACACACACACACACACACACACACACACACACACACACACACACACACACACACACACACACACACACACACACACACACACACACACACACACACACACACACACACACACACACACACACACACACACACACACACACACACACACACACACACACACACACACACACACACACACACACACACACACACACACACACACACACACACACACACACACACACACACACACACACACACACACACACACACACACACACACACACACACACACACACACACACACACACACACACACACACACACACACACACACACACACACACACACACACACACACACACACACACACACACACACACACACACACACACACACACACACACACACACACACACACACACACACACACACACACACACACACACACACACACACACACACACACACACACACACACACACACACACACACACACACACACACACACACACACACACACACACACACACACACACACACACACACACACACACACACACACACACACACACACACACACACACACACACACACACACACACACACACACACACACACACACACACACACACACACACACACACACACACACACACACACACACACACACACACACACACACACACACACACACACACACACACACACACACACACACACACACACACACACACACACACACACACACACACACACACACACACACACACACACACACACACACACACACACACACACACACACACACACACACACACACACACACACACACACACACACACACACACACACACACACACACACACACACACACACACACACACACACACACACACACACACACACACACACACACACACACACACACACACACACACACACACACACACACACACACACACACACACACACACACACACACACACACACACACACACACACACACACACACACACACACACACACACACACACACACACACACACACACACACACACACACACACACACACACACACACACACACACACACACACACACACACACACACACACACACACACACACACACACACACACACACACACACACACACACACACACACACACACACACACACACACACACACACACACACACACACACACACACACACACACACACACACACACACACACACACACACACACACACACACACACACACACACACACACACACACACACACACACACACACACACACACACACACACACACACACACACACACACACACACACACACACACACACACACACACACACACACACACACACACACACACACACACACACACACACACACACACACACACACACACACACACACACACACACACACACACACACACACACACACACACACACACACACACACACACACACACACACACACACACACACACACACACACACACACACACACACACACACACACACACACACACACACACACACACACACACACACACACACACACACACACACACACACACACACACACACACACACACACACACACACACACACACACACACACACACACACACACACACACACACACACACACACACACACACACACACACACACACACACACACACACACACACACACACACACACACACACACACACACACACACACACACACACACACACACACACACACACACACACACACACACACACACACACACACACACACACACACACACACACACACACACACACACACACACACACACACACACACACACACACACACACACACACACACACACACACACACACACACACACACACACACACACACACACACACACACACACACACACACACACACACACACACACACACACACACACACACACACACACACACACACACACACACACACACACACACACACACACACACACACACACACACACACACACACACACACACACACACACACACACACACACACACACACACACACACACACACACACACACACACACACACACACACACACACACACACACACACACACACACACACACACACACACACACACACACACACACACACACACACACACACACACACACACACACACACACACACACACACACACACACACACACACACACACACACACACACACACACACACACACACACACACACACACACACACACACACACACACACACACACACACACACACACACACACACACACACACACACACACACACACACACACACACACACACACACACACACACACACACACACACACACACACACACACACACACACACACACACACACACACACACACACACACACACACACACACACACACACACACACACACACACACACACACACACACACACACACACACACACACACACACACACACACACACACACACACACACACACACACACACACACACACACACACACACACACACACACACACACACACACACACACACACACACACACACACACACACACACACACACACACACACACACACACACACACACACACACACACACACACACACACACACACACACACACACACACACACACACACACACACACACACACACACACACACACACACACACACACACACACACACACACACACACACACACACACACACACACACACACACACACACACACACACACACACACACACACACACACACACACACACACACACACACACACACACACACACACACACACACACACACACACACACACACACACACACACACACACACACACACACACACACACACACACACACACACACACACACACACACACACACACACACACACACACACACACACACACACACACACACACACACACACACACACACACACACACACACACACACACACACACACACACACACACACACACACACACACACACACACACACACACACACACACACACACACACACACACACACACACACACACACACACACACACACACACACACACACACACACACACACACACACACACACACACACACACACACACACACACACACACACACACACACACACACACACACACACACACACACACACACACACACACACACACACACACACACACACACACACACACACACACACACACACACACACACACACACACACACACACACACACACACACACACACACACACACACACACACACACACACACACACACACACACACACACACACACACACACACACACACACACACACACACACACACACACACACACACACACACACACACACACACACACACACACACACACACACACACACACACACACACACACACACACACACACACACACACACACACACACACACACACACACACACACACACACACACACACACACACACACACACACACACACACACACACACACACACACACACACACACACACACACACACACACACACACACACACACACACACACACACACACACACACACACACACACACACACACACACACACACACACACACACACACACACACACACACACACACACACACACACACACACACACACACACACACACACACACACACACACACACACACACACACACACACACACACACACACACACACACACACACACACACACACACACACACACACACACACACACACACACACACACACACACACACACACACACACACACACACACACACACACACACACACACACACACACACACACACACACACACACACACACACACACACACACACACACACACACACACACACACACACACACACACACACACACACACACACACACACACACACACACACACACACACACACACACACACACACACACACACACACACACACACACACACACACACACACACACACACACACACACACACACACACACACACACACACACACACACACACACACACAGTCTCGGCCTTTTTTTTTACTTTACTTGCTGCCCGGCAGCGGAGGCCGCAGCAGCGGTGTATTGGCCCGGCGGCTCCGGAGACGAGACTCCCAGCCGTCACAGCGACACAGATGTCAGGTCAGCACACCCGCCAAACCAGGCCCGGCCATTGGTCGAGCCAACAGACACCCCCGACCTGCCATTGGCCGAGAGGATCGTGAGATGTCCCTAGGCACAAAACGCGCGTGAAGGCGCGTCTGCGGGGTTAGCATCGGAGCGAATATAATTAACCGAAAAATTACGAAAACGGAAAATATTACACAGTAACGTAAGCCAAGAACGCGGACAGCGGCCCTTGTGTAAATTATAAACGACACCGATATTATCTGAAAAAATCGTAAACACTCCATCGCCGCTCGTACAAATCGCCGTTAACGCCGCTGCGTATTCGGCCACGTAAATCGGGAGCTCTAGCGGCAGAGCCACTGACACCGGAGTGCAGCCCGGTCTGACGATGCCTATCTGAGATGGCGTCGCGTCGACAAATACCTGTCGCAAGTGTACATTGTTACAAGCGCGCACATAGTCATGCGTCAGCATGACGTCATCGTCGACAAAGTGCAACACTGCCGCGCACGCCTCTCTGTCACCGTCACGCACGGCACTGACAACCTCAAGCGGCAGCTTGAGGCACGGACGCACAAAATTAACAAAGCCAGCCAGTCGCTGGCGCTTCAGCAGCGGCCAGGATGGGGAGCAGGCAGACACGGCGGCGCGGAGAGCCGGCAAAACACCCGCCTTAACCCGGGCTGTGCCCGCCATCAAGTCTAAATCTACGCCGAGAAATATCAGATTCGATGTTGGAGTGAGCACAGATTTTCCAAAGTTTAAACAAAATCCAGCACTAGACAGAAAATCACTAACACCTATCAAATCGCGGGGACAGCGCGCCAAAAACAAAAAATCATCCAAGTACACCATACCGTTAACACCCGGAAAACGCGCCTCGACTATTTTAACAGTGACACAAGCCAAGTGCTGCATTTCCGACGGTGCAATCGAAATGCCCATA
>JAXIVJ010016082.1:15000-29870 GCA_036785665.1 Chirona hameri
GTCGCCCTCGGAAGTATATGGGTGGATCTTTTCAGACAAAAGTTGGTGGGGCAAACTATCACTTTGCCTGGTTGTTTTGCATGTTTGAAGTGAAAATGGTCATTTTAACGCCAGGGACCGTTCAAATCTGACAAAAGTTGGTGGGGCAAAGCGGAAAGTTGGTGGGGCACCACCATTTGAATAGCAAACTCCACCTGCCCTCGCAAGACATCTTGCCTCCCTCGAAAGGCATCATGCCGTCCTTGGAAGGGATCTGTCCGCCCTCACAGCGCATTATGCCACCCTCGGAAAGCATCATGATTCATGGCGCCCTCGGAAGACATTTTGCCACCCTCAGAGCGCATTATGCCGCCCTCGGAAGGCCTCGGAAGACATCTTCCCACCCTCGGAAGGCATCATGCCGCCCTTGAAGGACATCTTGCAGCCCTGGGAAGGCATTTTCACGCCCTCAGAGTGCATTATGCCGCCCTCAGAAGACGTCTTGTCGTCCTCGGAAGGCCTCGGAAGACGTCTTGCCGCCCTCGGAAGGTATCATGCCGCCCTCGGAAGACATCTTGCCGCTCTCAGAAATCATTTTGCTACCCTCAGAGCGCATTATGCCGCCCCTCAGAAGACGTCTTGCTGCCCTCGAAAGGTAATCTGCCGCCCTCAGAGTGCATTATGCCGCCCTCAGAGTGCATTATGCCGCCCTCGGAAGGCATTTTGCCGCTATCAGAAGACGTCTTGCCGCCATCGCAACTGTAATAAGGAAGGGGGTATTTTTTTAGGGGGCGCCTCCGGCGCCCTCTCAAACCCCAGAACAGACACAATTTGTTGAGGGGGAGCCTTCGGCGCTCGCTCAAAAGTGGGGGGGCCCGGGGCACCCGGCCCCCCGGTAGCGACGCCTCTGCAAGTAATGATGATTAAATCAGTCACGCTATGCTATTTCTCGCGTGAAACGTATACCAATTTATTCCAGGGCATTTGTCGAGTAAAAATGTAAATACCCGGCCAACAAACTCATCCAATTATATGCGGTCATATTCCAATCAGGCGGTTACGCATCTCTGATATTGTTGGGATAGAAGGTGATATCTAACAAGGGCGGATTCAGGATATTTTAGGAGGGGTGGCCGCATGCCAATTTAGTGGCGCCTTCCAAAAATATAGGGGCGCCTTCCAAACAAAGGGCGCCGTCACTGACCGAAAGGGCGCCGTCACTGGCCGGAAGGGCGCCGTCAATGGCCGAACGGGCACCGTCACTGGCCGTAAGTGCGCCGTCACTGGCCGTAAGGGCGCCGTCTCTGTCCGGAAGGGCGCCTCGGGTCAAAAGGACCAGGTCATGACCTGTATGACCTGATACTTGGTAAGTTACTTTGAACAGGGCGTCCAAGCGGGCGAGTGCGAGTGCAGGGCGAGTGCGAAGGAAATGTATAGCGAATTTCAACTCGATCGGGCAAGTAGTTTCTCAGATACAAAAAAGGTGCGCACGTGCGCACGTGCAGAGGCCCCCCACCCCTGACTTGTGGGAAAGAGGCGGCTGAGAGGTCCCTAACCACATACCGAACTTGAACACAATCAGCTCCACCGTTCCTCAGATATAGAATAGGGGTGTGCACGTGCGCACGTGCAGAGTCACCCCACCCCTGACTTGTGGGAACGTGGCGGCTGAGAGGTCCCTAACCACACACCAAATTTGAACACAATCGGCCCAGCCGTTGTGGAGTTTTTGCGAGAAAACACCTTTAAACACCCCTCACGCGGCACGCGCCAAGCACAGTGGTAGTCACCCACATGAGTCGGCACCGGTCTCTAACAGGTTAGGTTAGATGGGGCTACTCAGCAAAGAAACCTGCTTGTCAATCGGACGTGCGATTGCAAAGATATTAGCTTCTCAAAAGCGTCGTCACGGGCCGGGCCGGGCCGGGCCGCTCATATTCAGGTTTGTCCCATATACCACGGGCGGACGAGCGAGCATAGCATTTGTAGTTAAATTGCTCCGCGGAGCAGTGTGAAAATGCTGTGCTTTATTCCCTGGACAATTGCATTCTGTTGAAAGGCCCAGGGTCCCTTCATATCGTCTAGGGGCCCCTCCGACCTTTTCAACGCCCTTCCGACCTGTTCATGGACTCATCTGGGATCCGCGAAAAGACATGATGTGGAGTGGGTGATATATATTAAATACAAAGAGGACTTACTCCACAAAAAAAAAATCGGAGCTTTCGGGTATATTGTAACACCCTTCGTTAGCGATTAAGAGGCATTCGGTAACAGGTCATTGCTCGTCTTAAAGACGAGCAATGACTAAGGCCATTCTTATAAAAATAAATCGAGCCGTGGCTCGATTTTTGTTTTATTTTAAGAATTGCCCCAGTACCCGGCGCGGGAGATGTTTAGCGTCGAAACAGCGCCTCGGAAATGCACCAGCATAGCACGGGTTGAGTTTCCTATTCACATGGTGTGGCCACTGTCCCACCAACTTTGTGTTATGCCCCACCAACATTGGTCAGATTGTTCCTTCTTCCAAGGCTTCACTGACTATCCCATCTCGCCAGCAGTTGGAGTGGTCGTGTGATTCGGATCGCCAGCAGTTGGAGTGGTCGTGTGATTCGGATCGCCAGCAGTTGGAGTGGTCGTGTGATTCGGATCGCCAGCAGTTGGAGTGGTCGTGTGATTCGGATCGCCAGCAGTTGGAGTGGTCGTGTGATTCGGATCGCCAGCAGTTGGAGTGGTCGTGTGATTCGGATCGCCAGCAGTCGGAGTGGTCGTGTGATTCGGATCGCCAGCAGTTGGAGTGGTCGTGTGATTCGGATCGCCAGCAGTTGGAGTGGTCGTGTGATTCGGATCGCCAGCAGTCGGAGTGGTCGTGTGATTCGGATCGCCAGCAGTTGGAGTGGTCGTGTGATTCGGATCGCCAGCAGTTGGAGTGGTCGTGTGATTCGGATCGCCAGCAGTTGGAGTGGTCGTGTGATTCGGATCGCCAGCAGTTGGAGTGGTCGTGTGATTCGGATCGCCAGCAGTTGGAGTGGTCGTGTGATTCGGAGACCACAAAAAGCTTCACTGTGGTGCCTCCATGTGGCTAATAATGGACCTCCATGGGGCAAATCAGTAGCGCAGGTCGTGTTTTTGTACACAGCTATCGGCGCATAATGACGATGGGATACGAAAAATCGCCTGTAGAAATTGTATCACGAAACGTGGAGACTACATGCAGCACCTGTACCGAACACATGCGATCCGTTTTTGCCGTGCATGATTCGGCGTCATTACACAACACAAGTTCTTATGAACTTCGCGCTCCATCATTATTTCATTAAAGGGAGTGTGCCTACTCACATCGCTTAGTTGAGGTTATTGACACTGGTCTATAGAACACAATTTTATGAATTGAACCATTACTTCATTTCTCCAGATTCACCCTAGTTGCTGAGATATTCAAAGACTCCAGGAATTTGCTTGGGAGCAAAAAGTTATCGGGTAGACTCCAGAGGGCTTCCGCTACTAGCAGCACTGCAACTATCGATTACACTGCTAGCATATTGTTAGCGCCGGCCAATAGCAATTTAACACAACAGCTCGTGCACGTTGATAGCAGCAGCCGAACAGAAACTGGACGGCCATCATGTTTTTCGATGATGGCCGATGGCCATTTTTTGAAGAAGATATCAATTTAGAGCTACGAAACTTGCACATAATAAAGTTCACAGTGGCAAGAACGTGCTGTGCAAAACTCGTCTTTCTATCTTGCATGATCTGACCGTAATTGTGTTGTCTTATGTGCGCCGTTTTACATAACATCACCATAGTGGCGATCGTTTAATAGATATCGACAAAAAAAATAAACAAAAAACAATATATGTGAAAATTCAACTAAAGGGGCTCCAGATGTGAATTTCATCATATACAACAATCAAACCTACTTACCATATGACAAATATTTTTGACATTCCAAAACAGTAGGCACACTCCCTTTAAATTGTATATAATCAACTTCTTCAACCGTTGAAGATAAATACCGCTATCGGACAGTGTTTTTAGCAAGGGCATGGCTCACCAATAATGTATTAAGTGAAGCACAATAACTCCTAGTTCCGTCACCTCCTTAGAAATTACGACATTTCCTTATGATTGATTTGCCGTTTGTAGGGTTATGCTCAGAAATTCCTTCTTCCAAGTCGCCTGTCTCCTGTGTCGGTTGAGTGTCAGTGTGCTGAATGACCGCCATATAGTATCATGGGTGGATAACTGTTTTCAAAGTTGTACCGGCCGAGGCCCGAGGACAGGGGCGCAACCAAGGGGGCTTGGGGGGCATGTGGCGGGCGGAGGGGTATCACGATTGAGGACGCCTCTCCTGGGCGTCTGGACACCGAAGGCGCTACTCTCGAGTGCAGGTGGCGCCCCTCGAGTCGTGAGTGCCGGCGACACCCGTTTGGATCGGAAATGATGCCCCCTTTAGACCGGAGATAACGACCCAACTGTGCCTCCCCAAAAAACACACGTTTTCTGTCCTGCCCGAGGTGCTCACCAAGACAAAGTTGGCAAGGCGCACCTTCCCTTGACGACCCCCCCCCCCCCCTCCCCACATTTCGCTAGCGCACCGGATTGGTAAAGTAATGTTTTTGGACTGAAGTATTACGCCTGCCGGGTCCAGAATAACACACATTACAACTAATTACCCTCAATATGACTCCGCACACGTAGCAAACCAGCCAAGCGGAGAATATACAAATATATGCCTGAACAAAGTTTGCAGTCCCACCTCAGTGGTGGTTCATGAATTTGTGTGCACTTTTGCGGTGATTGTAAACCAGGGCAGGCGCCACATATTTTCGGTTGGGGGGTAGCTTTTCCAGAAAAAGGGTCCCTGGCCAAAAGGGCCCACGCACCCTGCAATATTATGTAATATATATTTAATGTCATTTCCGTCTTTCTCGTTCCCGCAAATATTACCATTTATTTACGATCAAACTAGAACACTTTAAATAGAGCATCACAACCTTTATTTTCAAGTGGCATTTTGGCGTCACACAGTTCAAGTTTTTACTCAATGTGACTAAGTTATCAACTATAAGTTTTTCATTTCTTGCGACATATATGAAGGATGTTTACTATAGTTCACTAGTTAACAGAAGGAACTTACTAGTCATCACATTTTCTTTCGGTGCTATCATCTCAGACAGGCACGTAGCCAGGATTTCGTCCAAGGGGGGAGGGGGCCTCGAAAGGGTCCCCTTCCCCAGCGTTGAAAGGGCCCCTTTTCAAGCGTTGAAAGGGCCAAACAAAACGGATGAAAAGGCACGTTACCAGGATGGAAAATGCAGTATGACAGGAATGGCATGGACCATATCAACTTTTAAGAGCTAGAGTTAGCAAACTGCCATAACAACTTTGGAACCAGCGACACCAATTTGGAATCAGCTATACCAACTTGGAATATTTTGTTTAAGCTCAAGACCTGGAACTCTTAATTTATTTTGCTCAGGGGGGCCATGACCCCCGTGCCCCTCCCCCCCCCCCCCCCCCCTTGGCTACGTCCCTGATACTATACTGTTTTAATTATGTGGGCCCCCCTTGGCTACGAGGGCCCCTCTGATCCCATTTGCCCCCCCCCCCCTCCCTGGGATAAATCCTGCCTACGCCCCTGGTCACCTCGCGTGCATTGGATATACCCCTAATGTGATGCAAAGCACTTGTGGGAGTGTGCAGTGTCTGTCGAAAGGACACACGACGCGATAAACCATTCCATTCGCGATAAACCATCACTGCACCTATTGAACAGGATATGGAAGGTACAGTTTGTGGCGAGTCAGTCAGGCAAGCGCCGATGTACGGCGGGAGGGGAGGATAAATGATTAAAGGGAATAGTTCACCTTTAGCATGGGGTTTTGAACTGATATAGCAGATTTGTAGAGCAGATCGAAAAACGGGTTGAGGTGAGAGAATTACCTCGCTATGTGATAAGTAATTTCGACACAGGACTGACCCGATCTGTCGTGGTAGTAGATCGGGCACGAAACAGCTTCTTCTAAAAGGGGCCCTTTTAGAAGACGCTGTTCGGCTGTTTCGTGCCCCGACCGAGGCACGAAACCGGCAGAGGGTGCGATGTCAGTGACAATATCAGGGCCTATTTTAACATGTTAACTGGGGGGGGCAAATGCCCCCCCCCCCCCAGTGAGCCGTTTTGCCCCCCCCCCCCCCCCCCCAGTCAAGAAATGTCGCCCACCCTGATTTCAGTATTTCCATGTCATTTTTCGCTTGATAGGTATTCAATTAAAATAAAATATGTTTACCTGGTGATAAATGTATACAAATCCAATGAAAATGTCATTATATTCCTAAGTTTTAGTATTTCCCAGCCAAAATATGTATCTTTACATTATTTCCGGAATATCTTGAATTTCAATATCCTTTGAACATCACCCATTGGCGGCAGAGTGGGGGAGAGGGGGTGTTGTTGGATCAGGAACGTCGCCACACAATTTGGAGTGGGTGGGGGCAACTGCTGAGCCGATTGTGTTCAAATTTGGAGTGTGATTAGGGATCTCTCAGCCGACACATTCCCACAAGTCAGGGGTGGGGTGCTTCTGCACATGTTCACGTGTGCACCACGTATTTGTATCTCAGAAACTACTTCCCTGATCGAGTTGAAATTCACCATACATTTATTTTGCGTTCGCTCGTTCATCGCCAACTACGGCGCCTTACTGGTTCGGTAAAAAAGTTATGGAAGAAAAATGACGAATGACCTCAGGGTGAATAGATTTTACATCGTGGAGGTCACAGGATACAAATACCACATGGATCTTTGCATTGGCGGATCCAGAACGGGTGGTTGGGGGGGGGGGAATTCCAAAAAGTGTCAACAATTATGAAAACGCATCGGATTTGGCTTGCTTATGCATTGATAGCTGATTTAACCCGCGCCGTGCCGGGGGGGGGGGGGGGGGGCGTTTAGACACCCCCCTCCCACAGGTTTTTCAAGGATAGCGGAAAAACGGCGGCGCGCAGCGCCACCGTTTTTAGCATAGCTGTTCAAACATCAATTGTCCACATTATGTTAAAAAATACCTCGGTTCATCTCAGGTTGGGTCACCAGACCAAGTCACGTGACCCCAGATCCAAAAAAGCTTGTGGTCACACCATAGCCACAGTTTTTGGCCGATAGACATCGTACTTACAGGATTTTATAAAGTCCTAGGTACCTACAATTCGTATATCTCGGATGTTTGATATCAGTGACCTAAGGTCGGGTCAATTTCGTGACCCATTATATTACATTATAATATAATGGGTCGTGACATATTATACCCATTATAAGTCAATGGGGAAATATTCAAATGCTTCCTATTCTGAGGATACGCACGATATCAGCCCTATTCCTTCTAGATCATGTTATCATAGGACATTCTTGAAGACCCAGGTGCAATTTTAGTTCAGTGACCCCTACAGGGTCAGCCGAGGTCATCCGAGGTCACCAACACTTTTGTGTCAATAACTCTCGACAAAACAAAGATAGATAAGTGAAACTGCCACCAATGTGTTTGTCTCGTCGAGGCACATCTTCCAATGTCCAGCATGACCTAATTGGGTCACCACTTGACCTTGACCTGAGGTCAAATATCTAAGTTGACCTAACCTGGTCACCATGAATATGATTCGAAGTGCCTGGACGAGACAAACACGATGACGTCAAAATTATTTCCTTATCATATTCAGGTAAAAAGTAATTTGTGAAAACTCTTTTGCAAAAAAATAGTTTTGTTTACATTTGATGAGCTCTGGAGCCTAAGCTATTGATCTGAGCTGAAATCTGAGGACACGTGGCGATCCGTGTCGATTGAATGTTTCAAGAGCTTTCCATTGTTCTTTTTCCGTTTGTTCCTAGCTAGCATAGTTCCTGTGATATCTGGAGGTTTCTGGAGTGAAGTCCTAAAAATGGAAAATTTGAACTTTGATGACCTCTGGTGACCTCAATATTGACCTGTTAAGAAAATGCCGAAATAGCTTCAACATGCTTTTGGACAAGCTTTCGAACGATGTTTTCGGGCTTGGTGTACGTCCCATAGGAGCAGAGTTCGAGGGGGGAGGGGCGTCGAAACGCCCCCCCCCCCCCCCTATGATCTCGAAAACCACGCAACTTAACAAGCAAAACACGGTGTTAGATAGGTCGAGACAAGCTCTATGGAAAGTATATCGGTATTGTTTTAGGCCAGGTCAATATTGAGGTCACCAGAGGTGATCAAAGGTCAGATTTTACAGTTTTAGGACTTCGCTCCAGAAATCCCCAGATATCACATGAACTATGATAGCTAGGAACAAACGGAAAAGTAATGGAAAGCTCTTGAAAAATTCAATCGACAGGGTGTCCTCAGATTTTAGCTCAGGTCAATAGTTTAGGCTCCAGAGGTCCTCAAATGTCAAAAATGTTATTTTTTTTGGCAAAACTGTTTTTCACAAATAACTTTTACCTAATAAAGATAAAGCATTACGTTTGACGCCATCATGTTTGTCTCGTCAAGGCGCTTTGAATCATGTTAATGTTGACTAGGTTAGGTCAACTGAGAAATTTGATCACAGGTCAAGGTCAAGTGGTGACCCAATTAGATCATGTTGCATATTGGGGGACGTGTATCGACGAGACAAACACATTGGTACCATTTTCACTTCTCTATCGTCATTATGTCGATAGTAATTGACAAAACAGTGTTGGCGGTCACGAAATTGACCTGACCTTAGGTCACCGATATAAAAAAAAAATCCGAGATAAACAAATTGTAGGTATGGTAGGTATGTAGGTATGTAGGATGGGCTTTTGCCATCTTATCAAATCCTGCAAGATTGAAACCGATCGGCCTAAAACTGTGGCTGCGGTACTACCGCAAACGTTTTGGAGGTGGGGCCAGCACCTGACCTGGTCTGGTGACCCGACCTGAGATGATCCGAGATCAAGAATTTGACATAATGCGGGTAGTTCATTTCCGAACAGGTATGCAAAAAACGGCGGCGTGCAGCGCCGCCATTTTTGCGCTATCTGCGAAAAACCGGATGGGTGGGTGGATTTCGTCCCCCTCCCCTCCCTCCCCGTCCAGGGCGTGTGTTAAAGCTAACTTTCCTTAGTAAAAGTTGCTGAGATTTTCTTCTATATCAGGACATGCGTCAATCTTGCGCCGATTTCAGGCGGTTTGGGGGGGGGGAATTGCCCATTTTGCCCAACCCTAGATCCGCCACTGGATCTTTGTATTTTGCAAAAGATGCGGGACTCTGGGGAAAATTGGGCAAATTTGGCCATTTCCTGTGGATTTATATGCATTTTCATGTTTCTCCAATGACTTATAATTGGGAAGTCACAAAATAGACTTCACCTTAGGTCACCGATATAAAAATCATCCGAAATAGCAGAATTGTAGGTGTTTGTAACCTGCTTAAATCCTATGAGTATTCAACTGATCGGTCAAACAATGTGCTACGGCGGCACGGCCTCACATTTTTTGGAGGTGGGATCACTAGACTTGACTTAGTGACGTGACCTGAGGAGACCCGAGGTAAACAAATTAACAGGATTTTGGCAATTGATAGGCAAGCAGTTGTATCAAAAATGGCGGCGCGAAATGGCGTCGTTTTCCGCTATTTCCAAAACAAATCTAAGGGGGATGGCATCCGCCCCCACTGGCGGATCCAGGGGCGGACATCAGGGGCAACCCCCCCCCCCCCCCCACACACACACACACAAGAATCTGGGGGGGGCATGCAATACAAGTATTCCCCGCCCCCCCCCCCTCCTGCGCGTTCCCTGCACTGACCGTGGAAAACAATGATCTTAGGAGAAAACTTCATGAAAACGGAAGTTTTTTCTTTTCTCAAGTGATTGAATTTGAGGTTTGTATATATCCCTTGCTTTCAATGATAGACAAAACAGCACACCTGATGCAATTCATGCAGCCCCGGTGACACGCGCCCCGCTGGGGGGGGGGGGAGAATTTGCCCCCTCCCGTATTTTCTCAATAACTTTAAAACTGTGATAGATATCACCGTGAAACTTGCAGTACCTTATACTGCACCAATAATAAGTCTTCTCACTAAATTTCAATGAAATTTATGTAGTATTTTGGGAGATAATAACGTTTTAATGACGTCATGTCATGTCATTTTTGGTGGAAAAACAATAAATGTTGGGAAAATCGTAAAAATAGAGTTTCAAAGCAAATTGCAAATAAAAAACGTCAAAAGAAAGGAAATTACATTTTCTTCCAAATGGCTGTCTCGGATTTGTGATTTTTTTTTTGACCCCCCCAATTTTTTTCTCTCGGAAAAATGTCCACAAAATCAATTTTTGTGAATTCGAAAAGTGAATTTCTTAAGCTCGAATACCAAAATCAAGTGACTGGCCCAAATCCGCGGAGGAAAAAATGGGGTACCTTTTGCCACAAAAAGGTGCCCCCAAAAATGGGGATACCTTTTTGCCCCCCCCCCCCCCCCAGTGGTTTTCCCTTAGAATAGGCCCTGGACAATATACGTGTTTTTTCTTCTTCTCAGAAGTTAGAAATCTTAGAAGTTCGTCTTTCAAACTCATTGCGAGGTTCTCTTTTTTAGCGTTGGACGCGTTAAACCAAGTCAGAAAATCAAAACTCATTTGCATGCAAATGTTATTAAAAGTGGTGAATTTGATGAAAGCGAGTATACCTAACTAAACATATCATCTTGCCTAGCGGATAATCTACGAAATCTGGGGATGAAACAAATATTTACCTCTCTTCCAGTATATACAATAATTGCGAATTGTATTCTTCATGCTCCAAAACTCACCTCTTAAGCACATTAATTTAAGCAAAATTCACCTTTTGATAACCGGTCTGCACGGACATTGATTGGCAGGGCCAACCGCCACTGATCAACCCTATGTATGTAAAATCTCTATATGCTGCCCAAGTAAAACAGCTTAACAAATGTGAAGACGTGATGTTTTTCTCGGCCGAGAAGCGGCTGGAAAGCGTAGCGAGCACACACGAAAGTCAACGAAGCGCGGAGATACGTTGAGCGCCGCTAGTCCGGCCCCGCCCCTGCTGTGCACCGTCTGCGGGGCGGCGTTGGCTTTTGACCGCCCGGGGCGGTAGTGGCGACAGTGGCGGCGGCGCGTCGGGGCTGGACGGAGCGCGGCGCGGGGTACAGTGTTCCGGAGCGGGGCGTCGGCGACCGCGTGTCTGCAGTGTGTTACGGTGTTCCTTCCGGAGCGGGTCGGCGACGCAGTGACTGCAGGGTGAGACCAGACACAAACACAAGCCGTCTCCGGTCAGGACTATTCCACACCGACTCGGCGACCAGCTGACAGTTGTAAGTTTGCCGCGTCAGCCAGCGTTGTATTGCGCTATGTTGCATCTAACTTATATTGTAAGAGCCTCTGTCTGTCCGTCTGCCTGTCTCTGTATGTGTATCTGCGTCGATCTAAATTCCGTGAAAAGTTACGGCCAGCGTGGGGTGCGAACTGCGAACCCATCGCCTTCTCGCCGCAAGCACGGCGCTCGAACCGACCGTGCTAGCTGGCCGATTGCCTGTTGATTCTGTAGGGAGGATGTCTCTCCCTTGCCGGTGGCGGCTCGGCTCGGCAAGGGGCTGAGTCGGTTCGCCGTTTGTGATTTACCGTGTGGTGGCCTGGGGTCGGGTCGCAGTGTCACGCGGTGGCCGGGCGCGCGGTCCATGGCGCGGTCCATGGTCGCGCGGAAGGCGGGACCATGGGACATTCTGTGACCGGTGGTGGCCTGGGGTCGGGTCGCAGTGTCACCTGGTGGCGGGGCGCGGAAAGCGGGGCCATGGGACATTCTGTGACCAGTGGTGGCCTGAGGTCGGGTCGCAGTGTCACCTGGTGGCGGGGCGCGGAAAGCGGGACCATGGGACATTCTGTGACCGGTGGTGGCCTGGGGTCGGGTCGCAGTGTCACGCGGTGGCGGGGCGCGGGACCATGGGACATTCTGGGACATTCTGTGACCGGTGGTGGCCTGGGGTCGGGTCGCAGTGTCACGCGTGGCGGGGCGCGGGACCATGGGACGATTCTGTGACCGGTGGTGGGCCTGGGGTCGGGTCGCAGTGTCACCTGGTGGCGGGGCGCGGAAAGCGGGGCCATGGGACATTCTGTGACCGGTGGTGGCCTGAGGTCGGGTCGCAGTGTCACGCGGTGGCCGGGCGCGAAAAGCGGGACCATGGGACATTCTGTGACCGGTGGTGGCCTGGGGTCGGGGTCGCAGTGTCACGCGGTGGCCGGGCGCGGAAAGCGGGGACCATGGGACATTCTGTGACCGGTGGTGGCCTGAGGTCGGGGTCGCAGTGTCACACCTGGTGGCGGGGGCGCGGAAAGCGGGGACCATGGGACATTCTGTGACCGGTGGGTGGCCTGAGGTCGGGTCGCAGTGTCACACCTGGTGGCGGGGCGCGGAAAGCGGGACCATGGGACATTCTGTGACCGGTGGTGGCCTGAGGTCGGGGTCGCAGTGTCACACCTGGTGGCGGAGCACGGAAAGCGGGACCATGGGACATTCTGTGACCGGTGGTGGCCTGAGGTCGGGTCGCAGTGTCACACCTGGTGGCGGGGCACGGAAAGCGGGGACCATGGGACATTCTGTGACCGGTAAAATCTGTCTGTACAGAAACGCGAATGGCGCTTACTGCTTAGTGCTTATGGCCTGCAATAGTCAATTCAATTAAAAATAGCGTCCACGGGATTTGTAACAAGAGCGCACCAACGACCACTCTGAGAGTTGACCTAAGCCGGCATTTACATGCCGATCGCCGACACTCTAGCGAAGAAGATAAACCATGATATGTGAATTGAACATCAACAAGGTCCCTCATTTTTGAAGGATCGGCATTACTCCACCTCCGAGTGTCTCCAGGAAAAAACAGCAATGGGGCTAGATGGAGCCACGGGTTTACCGGGTCAATGTATAGAGGGTCAAAACAATCTCCCTAGACGACTAAGAGGTTAGACGTGAACAAACGGATAACGGATCACTGTTATCTATCAAAAAACGCCCAATGGGGTCCACAGGTTAACGGGGTGAACGGAGCAACCATCCTCTATTGCAGCACTATTACAGTTACGTATATAGCATCAGTACTGAGGAGTTCGTTGCACATGTATTTGCTTAAATCGGTATAATGTGGGGTATTGTTAGATATGTATATGTGTTTTGGGTCGTTCCTGCTTAACCTAATGCCCTGGTTTTAATAGGAAGGATAAGTAAGGTTTACTGAATGTGAATTGTTTGTCTGCAGGCATGCACTCAGGGTCAAAGAGCAGCTCGATGTGCTTGACTGATTTCTGAAGTTACGACCGGTGACAGGAGTGGGATTCAGCCAGATGCGGGATGGGAAGAAGTAGGTGCACCAGATGAAGTGCTTATTTTAACACACGTGCGTGGTTTGTCTGTTGCTTGCGAATCGAATGCATTCACCTAGTTTTTTGTAACAAAAACGTATGGTAAATAAGGGAAACCGACCTGAAATGAAGTTTTAGAAACCAACCCAAATAGTCTTCGAGGGACCACTGCATACATATAACAGTTGCCTCGCTTGGTGTTGCATGGTTTGTTAATGCAATTAATAACGCGTCTTCTTAGATATAAATTATAATCGCCATGGGGTGGTTTTGGGCCATCACCGAAAAGCGACAAAGGTAACATGGGCTTTGGTTCAATGCGCCCCGAAGCCCTCTGGGCCCAACCAATCCCGAGGGATGGTCCTCCATTTTGGAAATAAGTGAGAGCTTTCGGATTGTCCGAGGAAAGCGATTGCACGAGGTTGGACGCCCTAGCACCTGCACCGTACCCCCTAGCACCACACCGTACCCCTAGCACCAGGCACCGTACCCCTAGGCATCCACACCGTAACCCCTAGCAACCAACCACCGTTACCCTTTAGCACCAGTACCGTACCGCCTAGCACCAGATTACCGTACCCCTAGCACCATACCCCTAGCATCATCACCGAACCCCTAGCATCAGCACCGTACCCCCTAGCACCAGCACAGCTAACCCCAAGCACCAGTACTCGTACCCTCTAGCACCAGCGACCGGTACCCCTAGCACCCAGTTAACCACGGTCCCTCCCCTATTAGTCCCCTCCCCCCGAATCACACGTGAAGGAATACAACATGCAGATTGCAGGTATTCACTCACATATGTTGCAGAATATAAGGTACACCACGATCAGGCCGGTATCTATGCACGAGTGCGGCAACTTCCACATCAACATGGCTATTTACAACACTTGGCCCTATAAGCCCTGGAACACTCTGATGGTCAACTGCGCGTTATGCGATTTCTACACTCCTGCGGGCTGCAGGCCTGCGGTCGTCGACCGTGGAGCAGTGGCCCGCGGACCGCACCCGCGACCGCAGCGAGGACATTCGCAGGAGGCCACATCACAAGCTCCAACAGCAGCCGTGTGAGACAATCCATAGTGACCTGAAGACTAATGACTGCAGAGGTGTCGCAGTCAGGTGTACGGCTGAACCGGGGGTTACCAGCTGAGGTGGTTCCGGAATATCTCCAACACAATCGGCTCAGTCGGCTCAGAACAATTTAAGATTATGTTTCCGGAATATCTCGAATTTCAATATCCTTTGAAAACAATTTCTTCATTAGCGGCAGCAGTGGGGCAGATCGGGGGTTGTTGGATCAGGAACGGCGCCACACAATTTGGAGTGGGTGGGGGCAACTGCTGAGTAGCCGAATTGTGTTCAAATTTGGTGTTTGGGTTAGGGATCTCTCAGCCGCCACTTTCCCACAAGGTCAGGGGTGGGGTGCTTCTGCACGTGCGCAAGGGGTGCATCTACGTATTTGTATCATAAAAAACTACTTCCCTGATCGAGTTGGAATTCACCATACATTTTCCTTCGCGTT
>JAXIVJ010016083.1:0-7500 GCA_036785665.1 Chirona hameri
TATTTGTCACTCACGGTTCCAACGTCTGAATATCGGCGACTTATCACCGATATCGGTCATTCGTTTCGTTCCGTTTGGTTGATATTTGTTTGCGTCATTTGTGTGGGTATGCGCATATGCGTATGTTTTATTAGGATAGAAGTGATTATTAGGAAAGGTGGCAAATTAAATAGGTGACAAATAGTTGAAATAGGCGATGATGCGGCATGTAAATGCGTGATATGTAGTAGGCATGTTACTGTTAGCATATGCCAGTATAAGATAGTATGTTCTGGTTATTTATTGTCCCTTTTCTTTACTGGCGTGCGTATCTTTGGCAAAACAAAATATGATGTCGATGACCTCTCGCCGACGCATGATGGAAATATACGGCAACGGCGAAATTATCTGGATTCTTTGCACCATTCCCAGACGGTAGAAACTTCTGCAGGAAAAGCAGGACCTTTTTAACCGGGAAGGGAAACGCTAACTGGTTGCATCAGCGAAGGCCAAGCTAAAGTATGTGCTTGGAGAGAAATGAGAATATTGCATAAGGTGTAATATAATTATGGAGACTGTTCGGAGACTACGGGTGGAATAGGACTTTCGTCGCAGTAATACGGGCCCATTCAGATGTCAAACTGAAACAAAATTGTAGGTACAGTGGCTGGACAGTGGCATTCCTGCTTTGATATGTATTGCAACGAAAGTATCAAAATCATTTCGTAAAAGGTAAAAGGGACTAGATATGAATAGAGACTACAGACTCGAAAGCAAGGACGGTTTCATATTATCCGTGCGTGCATACTCATGAGCATGACTCATGACTATGACATGACTCATGAGTATGGCATGACTCATGAGTATGATAAGACTCATGAGTATGACATGACTCATGAGTATGACATGACTCATGAGTATGACATGACTCATGAGTATGAAATGACTCATGAGTATGACATGAATCATGAGTATGACCTGACTCATGAGTATGGCATGACTCATGAGTATGACATGACTCATGAGTATGACATGACTCATGAGTATGACATGACTCATGAGTATGACATGACTCATGAGTATGACCATGAATCATGAGTATGACATGACTCATGAGTTTGACATGACTCATGAGTATGCCATGACTCATGAGTATGACATGACTCATGAGTATGACATGACTCATGAGCAGAGGCGTCGCTACCTTCTAAAAAGTGGGGTGGGTCCACTGCCAGGGGGCGCCATACCCAGAGGGGGCGCCCCGGCCTAGAGGGGCGCAAACCCCATGAATTTGCTGGATTTCATTCAGGGGCAAAGGGGGAGGGGGCGGCGGGGGGGGGGGGGGGGGGGAGGGGGCAAATCCAGTGGCGAATTCCCCCCCCCCCAAAAAAAAAGAGTTAAACTGTAGGTATGCACGTCCGACGACCGTGTTTTTTTGGGGAGGGGACAAATCATGGCTTCAGGACCTTCCGGGCGGCCGTGGCCCCTTGCCCCCTGGATCCGCCCCAGATTTAACTTGCTTAATTTTCCGGTTCCTCTTTCACATAAAAAGAGGTGAGGTGGTGAACCATGAATATATAGATATCGACGAATCAAGACGAAATATCGAGTATAAATGTCGACGTTACGCAGCGGGCAATTCAATTTTGTACTGGTTTTCAATCGAAACAATACCGCTTTGACAACTACAAACATACACCCGCACAGCCGCGCGCTTATGCAAGGACTGCACATTGCACATCAAGGGCGGATCCAGCCGGCCGTTTTTGTTTTTTCTTTTTCTTTTCTTGGGGGGGGGGGGGGGCAAACCGTTTTGAGCAGACATTACCTTCCCCAATTTCGAATTTCTTACCGGATTTGGGCCACTTTATTTTGCAACCACACTATTTCTAATGATGTCTTTATTTGGATATTTTTGTGTGTGTTTCGCTTTTCGACCCTTTGGGATATCGAAAAAGGAAAGATGTCAGCTTACAGTTTGTATTTTTCCGACATTGCCTTACAATGAGCAAAACTATGTCAATTGACAGCTGTACCCAGCGGCGTCGCCGATAATTTTTGAGTGGAGGGGTCGGCTGAAATGACGAAAAAAATATACCCCATTTTTGTATCGGTGTAGCATTTTTAATTTTGCAGCATTTGCAGCATTTTTAATGTGGATTTTCATGTTATAGTAGGTACTTGTTATTTAGCGCCGCGAAATTTTTACGGGTTTGGCTGATAAAACCCAGAAACATAGGCGGTGGGCCTTGTAGAGAATAAGACGCTAAACATGCTATTCACTCAATTCACCGTTACAACGAACCGAAGACGATGACGATGGCTCGTTATGACGATGGTCACTGATGTGACGCCGCGAAGCGGCGTGAAAATTTTAGTTTTAGGTCGTGGAAAACGAAATTTTAATATCGGAACCAGACCGTGAGTGGAGCCAGGCCACAGGTAACCCCTATTCTTGGTTACCCATCTCGGTATGATGAAAAATATTGAAATTAAAGTAGTTTTTCATATATATATTCTTCGGATAGTAAATCACGATGACCGGTGGCAGTCAGCGCTCAATAGTACATATGATAAAATAATTGTATACATACACCGAATGTATGTACCGAACTGTAACAAACAACTATGTATGTACCGAACTGTAACAAACAACTGGTAACAGTGAAAATGGTTTGAAAGCAACTAGAGGCAGAACGACTTTCCGCACATAAATGGTCCCTGCGGATCTGGAGGAGCCTGGGGCGAGATGGTCCTGGCCTGGTCTTCGGTCCAGCAAGTTGGGCACCGCTGGAGCAGCTTCCGGGTGTCGATGTCCGCGTCTTTGCGGTCGCGTCGCCTTTTTTCGGAACTGGGCAGACTAGCTAAAAACGTATCCCACTTGAAAGTTGATATTTTATGAAAGGATTGGGCCCTGGGGCTAGCAATTAGGTACCGCCAAGGAGAGACTGCCAGACACTTAATTAATTCATTTTCCCATTTTCCAAATTTATATAAGCAATAGCGTATTTTGCGTCATGCCATGGATAGCTGGATTCGGCCTGCTCCCAAGGCAATTTTTTACAACTGTACGTCCGACCGTTTTTGTTTTGGGGGGGGGGGGCGGCAAATCATAGTTTCAGGACCTTTGGGGAGGCATGGCCCTTTTGCCCCTCCCCCCCTAGATCTGCCCCTTGTTGCACATTAACATTAGACATACCTATTCATGACTGCCTGTGAGGTCTGAACTCAAATTTACGCGACGTAAAACAAAACTTCGCGGTTTATGTCGGTCTTCTGCTATAGCAACTGCGCTGCCGTAAACAGATTTCACAATGAAGAATACAAAATAAGGGAAAGTTTATCAAGGAAGGAAAGGAAATATGAGTCAATAACTTGCAAACGGTAAATCGCACAGACATTCAAATGGTACCCATCGCTTCGGTGCATCATGACGGGTACAGTGGTGAATTATAATCAAAGGGATCGGCCCAGGCGCACAACCAGAAAACACATTTCGGGAAGGGGAGGATACGGCTGTTGGGGTCGTCATCTCCAGTCCAAAAGGGGCCTCATTGCCGATCCAAAGGGGTGCCACCGGCACTCACCGACTCGACAGGCGACACCTGCACTCGCAGCCCCCCCCCCCCCCCCTCCCCCCTGCGAGGCATGTGGGGGCGCCGACTGCTCAGTCACGACTCACAACGCATTATGCCGCCCTCGGAAGGTATCTCGTCGCCCTCGGAAGTATGGGTGGATCTTTTCAGATAAAAGTTAGTGGGGCAAACTATCACATTGCCTGGTTGTTTTGCATGTTTGAAGTGAAAATGATCATTTTAACGCCAGGGACCGTTCAAATCTGACAAAAGTTGGTGGGGCAAAGCGGGAAGTTGCTGGGGGCCCCACCATTTTAATAGGAAACTCCACCCGCCCTCGCAAAACATCTTGCCGCCCTCGAAAGGCATCATGCCGTCCTTGGAAGGCATCATGCCGCCCTCCCCGGAAGACATATTGCCGCCCTCGTAAAGCATTTTGCCGCCCTCAGAACGCATTATACCGTCCTCGGAACGCATTATACCGCCCTTGGAAGGGCATCATGCCGCCCTCGGAAGGCGTTTTGCCGCCATCGAACGACGTCTTACCGCCCTCGGAAGGCATTCTGCCGCCCTTAGAGCGTATTATGCCGCCCTTAGAAGGCACCATGTCGCCCTCGGAAGACACCTTGCCGCCCTCGGAAGCATCTTGTCGCCATCGCAACTGTAATAAAGGGGCGCCACATTTTGGAAGAGGGGCGCCCATGAGCTTGGGCCAGCGGCGTGCGCATAAATTCACAAAGGACTAGGTCATTGCCTTGACGGGCGCCACCCAATCGACAGGGGCGCCACCAATATTGGTGAACATTTTGCAGGGGGGGGGGGCGCCTCTCCTTCCTCACGTGCTCGTCGGTACTTTTAACATTTTGTGGGGCGCCATCACTATCCGGAGGGGCGCCGTCACTAGCCGGAGGAGCGTTGTCACTGGCCGGAGGGGCGCCGTCACTAGCCGGAGGGGCGCCGTCACTGGCCGAGGGGCGCCGTCACTATCCGGAGGGCCGCCGTCACTCGCTGGAGGGGCGTGGTCACTGACCGGAGGGTCGCCGTCACTGACCGGAGGGGCGCCTCACTGGCCGGAGGGACGCCGTCACTAACCGGAGTGGCGCCGTCACTGGCCGGAGGGGTGCCGTCACTAGCCGGAGGGGCGCCGTCACTCGCCGGAGGGGTGTGGTCACTGGCCGGAGGGCGCCCACTGGCCGGAGGGGCGCCGTCACTGGCCGGAGGGGTGCCGTCACTATCCGGAGGGGCGCCATTACTATCCGGAGGGGCACCGTCACTAGCCGGAGGAGCGCCGTCACTGACTGGGGGGGGGGGGGGGGGGGTCACCGTCACTGGCCGGAGAGGGCAGTCACTAGTTAGAGGGCGCCGTCACTCGCCGGAGAGGCGCCGTCACTATCTTGAGGGGCGCCGTCACCCACCGGAGGGGCGCCGTCACTGTCCGGAGGGACGCCGTCACTGGCCGGAGGGGCGCCTTCGCTGGCTGGAGGGGCGCCGTCACTGGTCGGAGGGGCGCCGTCACTGGCCAGAGGGGCGCTGTCACGGGCCGAAGAGGGGCGCCCTCACTGGCCGGAGTGGCGCCGTCACTGGCCGGAGGGGCGCCGTCACTGATCGCCAGCTTTGCATGGCCGCCACCTCGGGTCCAAAGGACCAGGTCATGCCCTGAATGACCGTATACTCGGTACGCCACTGGCTTGGGCCCTCACTGTCATAGGGGCGCACACATACTGGCGGGGCATTTTTTAGTGGCTTTTGTAGTTTTTCCTTTTTTTTAGTTGTTTAAAGGGGCGCCTCCGGCGCCCTCTCAAAACTCAGAACAGACCCACTTTTTGAGGGGGCGCCTTCGGCGCCCGCTCAAAAGTGTGTGTGTGTGTGGGGGGGGGGGGGGGGGGTCCGGGGCACCGGACCCCTCCGGTAGCGACGCCCCTGCTCATGAGTATGACATGACTCATGAGTATGACATGACTCATGAGTATGACATGACTCATGAGTATGACATGACTCATGAGTATGACATGACTCATGAGTATGACATGACTCATGGTCATGATTATGCCATGACTCATGAGATAAATAAATACTATATAATAAATAGTATTTATTTTGGTAAGAAGTTATTTGCACTTGTTGACTTTCTTTGCACAGAAAGAAATGCTAGCACAAGCGAAATAAATTAATTTAACAACATGGCTTGAATAATGCTTCTTTAGCTATTATAATCAACAATAGTACTCAGGTCGTTAAATACCGCCACTCGGTGGCCTGGGTGTCCACTAAATTTGCAGCTCTACTGCGGCGGCGCACTCAATCCGAAAAACAGTTTAACCGTACAACAGCTGATTGGAATTTGCGCGTGACGTCACAGGTTGGCGCCCCCGTGTATGAAGCCAAATACGAAGATGGTGGTATTGACCAAGGTCTGTAAAGATAAGGTTGTGCCATATGACAAAATCACGTGACCAAGCGATTATGAACCGATCAGCAAGATTTCGAGTTAGCCACTAGAGATTACCACGTGCAACCACTCCCGGGGCTCCTCCGCTTTTTCGGACCTTAACTTTTTTCCACGTGCCGAAACTCCCATTGGATTAACATAGCGAGTCGTGTAAGCGTAATCACTAATGTAAAACGAAGTATGATGCCAGCCCGTTGAGACAAAAGTAATCATAGGACAGAAATAATTGGATTTTTTATGGTATTTTTTATATTTATTTTCACCTTCATATTTTGCAGTAGCATGGCTCCGGAGCGGACAGCTCCATACCAATGGCAACGGTTTTTGTTGGTTTTGACCTAATTTGGTCCACTTAGAGTGAATCAATCTGGATAAAACGCAAAACGGCACCGTTCTGGACCACGCCGGATCGAAAGGTGAAGAAATCATGCAGATCGGTTCTATAGCCACGGAGTATGGGTTTGCCTGCAACTGGTTTCGGTGGTTTTGGTCCAATTTGGTCTACTTAGAATGAACCAATCTGGATAAAACGCAAAACGGTACCATTTTGGACCACGTCGGACTGAATGTGGACAAAATAATGCAGATCGGTTCAATAGCCTCGGAGCATGGGCTTGCCTGCAACGGTTTTTGGTGGGTTTCGCCCAATTTTGTCTACTTAGAGTGAACCAATCTGTATAAGACACAAGAGGGCATCGTTTTGGAGCACGCCGGATCGAATGATGAAAAAATCATGCAGATCGGTTCCATAGCCTCGGAACATGGGCTTGCCTGCAACAGTTTTTGGTGGTTTTGGTCCGATTTGGTCCACTTAAAGTGAACCAATCTGTTAAAAAAAAACGTAATACGGCACCGTTGTACACCATTCCGCATCGAATGGTGCAGAAATCACGCAGATCGGTCCCATAGCCTCGGAGCATAGGCTTGCCTGCAAAATTGAACTACAGGTTTTTATCCAATTTGGTTCATTTAGATTAGACTAAAGTATATAAAACGCAAACGGCACCCATTCCGAACAGTTCAAATTGAATGGTGAAAAAAATAACTCAGATCGGTCCAGTAGTTTCGGAGCATGGGCTTGCCTGCTAATCTGGACAGTTTTTTAGACCCTCCCTATTCAATACAAACAAAACATGGCTGCATTTAGCATGTGACCAAGCCCGCCCTCAGCTGATGCAATACGAAATTGTTAACATTCATATTGACATATATAAAGTCAACTCCTCATGTTAATTTATTACTGACCAATATTGATAGATTGGTCAGTAATAAATTAATATGAGGAGTTGACTGTTTAGCAATAATAAATGTATCACGTGATCAATACCTACACCCCTACACCGGCAAAATAATAGTGCGGCAAAAAAATAGCCGAAGTGCGCCAAAAAAAACCTTTGGACCTGCCATATATGGTCATGCTCCGCCCCGTTATGGTCACGAGGCATTTGAAGGGGGATTGATTGACGTTGGAAGTCACGAAGACAAAGTCAAAGCCAA